>PVJL010006849.1:0-85853 GCA_004026885.1 Lyroderma lyra | reverse complement strand
GGTGTGGTGTGAGGTGAGGTGAGGTGTGGTGAGGTGTGATGTAGTGTGGTGTGGTGCGGTGTGGTGTGGTGTGGTGTGGATTAGTTTGGTTTCTGCAGTGACTAAAATGACAAATACACCAAGGAGAAATGAGACTGAGGATAACTTTCATAGTCAAACATTAACTAGAAATGTGATTAAAAGAGTCAAATCAGATTGTGATTTTCTATACTTTTCTAAATTATTTAAAGATTAATAACAGCTAATGCCCAAATTGTACTAGCTACTCATAGTTTACGTATAATTAAAGAGACTTTTTAATTCTCTTTTTTTGTTTTTTTTGGATTTTTTTTTATTTCACACAATTTAGTTCTGGAGTGAATTTTGTAATTATTTTTAAAAGTATTCCTTGCTTGTCGTCCTTGCTTTTTCTTCTTTTTCTCATTATCTTAAGAAAAGCTTTATATGCACTAGGATATCAGTAAAGCATACAACATTTCTGTCACTCCTTTTTCTGACACTACTGCCCAAAAACTCTTTTCTTCATATTGTTCTTAGTCCCATCATTTAAAAAATATTGAATGTTTTCATGCCCAAGCCATATTCAGGAGGAGACTTGGGGCTTTTTGGTTTTTCATATGTATGTTGTGTTAAGAAGATCAATAACTGATAATAATATAATAAAATACTTCCTTAAGATCTGAAGATCTTTCTCAACACAATGTATGCCCACCTGTGGAAGGGAATGCTAAACTGATCTGGAGCGAGACTTACCAGTTCTTCCTCAAAGCCAGTACACACCACTGTGCCTGCATACTAATCAGCATTTTGTTGACATAAATAAATTTTATTATATCTATAACATTTCATCTTCATACTGCCTTCTACCTCTATCCTTTTCGATGCTACTTCTTTTCTTTCCTCCCATTTAAAGTTTAATTTTAAATGATTGTTTATTTCAACTACCAACTAGTCAGTCTAAATATTAAAAAGTCAGTACATTGAGTCTCTTATTCAGAGTAAGACCTTATTCAAAAAATTGCCAAGTCACCTCAAAAATTCTAGAAAAAAACATTACATCACCAAAAACATTTTTTCTATAGGTAAAATTTTGCTTTATTTTTTAATAACATGAACTCTGATGGTGCTTTCCACGTCTCATTAGAGTTGTAAATCTTACTTTGTATTAATCAAATGTTGGGGATGGTTTCAATTATACATCAAGGTTTTTAAGGAGATGAGTCCTCAGCTCTTATTATTTGCCATTTAGAACAAATTTTTAAGTAACGTAATTCTACTTTAGTTTACTTTATCATCCAAAATGATTTCTTTACATTGGATTTTTATCTTCATTCTTTAATTCACATAAAAAAATTTAATGCTGTATTTTCTCTTTCTCTATTGTGATTCTTTATATTCTGCATTTTTAGTTGATTACAGAACTAATAACAAAGTCATTGTTGACAATTATGACCCAGTAACAATTGATATAACAGTAATAATGACAGCCTGTATTTATTTTCATAGACTCATTTGGCTTCTTTGAGATTCTGGAGGGTTTGAAATTACCAGTGTTCTGTCAGATAAAATCTATGCAAAATATCTTGTTTTAAGGATTTATAATGCTTCCCATACTAATGAGGAAAACAATTCATCATTTTCAAGTGTATAATCAGTGTCAGCATTTTGTATATCACAATGAAATTCCTGAAACAGTGGCATTCTGGATGCTCCAATGAGGAACCAAAAGAAAATCACTTTCCTCTTGTAAAGCACTTTTATAAAACTTCCAAGTAAGAAAAAAATTTAGTACAATTGTAAGTGAAAGTGATGTGGAACTTCTCAGCATTGCAAAATGTACAATCACCATTGCATTTTTATATATAAACAGAAGACTGGTTATAGTCCTTTAGAAAGTCTGTCCCTCTTTAAACTCACAATTTTTACATATTTAGGAATGCACAAGACATATTATGTTTATAATCTTCCTTACTCCATATACGTAACTAAATACAACAAATTAGAAAGTTGTGCTTTCATATTTTCCTGTGTGAAAATTTATTTTGTGAAAAGTAAAATAATCTATTGTTTTTTTTCTAAACTTACACTGAGTGCACTTCTAAGTGGAACTAATAGACATGTGTGTGGCCCGGAATTATGCTAAGTATATTTCCTTTACCTTCAGAAAAGGCCACTGAATTTACTTCAGACTGGAAGATCCACAGATTGATTCTACACACAAGGACACAGAGAGGAACAAAAAAAGCACACAGATCAAGAAGATAAAAGCAAGGGCCAGATTGATTGTTCATGGGCTTATAGATCTGGAATCTGAATTCCCACTTTTCCCTACGTACAGTGGGATGCCATTGGAGGTTCTCAAGTTGGAGAGTGATAGTATCTAATTTATGGAGGGAAAGTGGATTGGTAGAGGAGTAAGAATATAATAGTTGACCATTTATAAGCTATTACAGTAACCTAGGCAGGCAGTTACAGTGTCTTGAATGATGATACTAGTAGAGATAGGAAGTCCTGTCCAACAAGACTTACTTATTTAGATCTAGGAAGTGAGAAGATAGGAAGGATGAAGGATGATTTTAGATTTTTGGTTTGAACATCTAGGTAGTATCATTTACTGAGATGAGGAAGTCTAGCAGAAAAATAGGTTTGGGAAGGAAAACTGCAAGTAAAATGTTGGCATTTAACCATGCTCTCCTTTTATATTTAAACATTTATTTGGGGAAAAATTCTAGAGATCAGAGAGAGATTTTAGGATATGAAGTAATAGCAAATACATGACTTTAAATTTTTCCTTTTACCAGCACATAAGACTTCTAATATGAACTAGAAGTTACTTTACTAGAATAGATATAATTACAGTGTGTACAACCAGGATTATAAAATTCACCATTGAATAACATAAATTGTATACACCCTCAAATTTAGCCACTTCTGACCAATACAGATTTCATCCAAAGGGTGTAGATCAAGCACTTGCCACTGTGATGGGGAAAGTTTTCAACAGCCCCAGCGTAACAACAGACACATAACTTGAAAAGTAAGTTTTCTTTTCCTTGATCTCGCTATTAAATAATTTTAATAATACTTTATTAAGAATCCACAGTTTAATGTTGCCTTACAAATTTAGGAACTCTGTTTTATACTCTTTTTTTTTTTCCTTCTCTTTTTCAATGGCTGAGTAACCCTTTGCAAAAATAGGTTTTTTTCTATCAGCTCAATTCAAACTTGAAAAAAAGAGTCTTTCATACCGTATCATATGAAAAAAGAGATGTCCCCAGGTATTAATTAGTTCTTAGTTTTTTGTAATAAAGTTAAATTTATTGGGGTAACATGGTTAATAATATTGTATGAGTTTTAGGGGTACAGTAGTTTTACCATTTTAATGTTATGGTACAATTGTCTGAAACCATACCCTTCAATTATTGAGTGTGATCACCTTTAAAAAAGGTAACCTTTTTGTTTTTATTATTTTGTTTATGTGTTCACCACTCTAAGGAACAAGATTATTTGCTTTGACTAACTGATGTTCATTTTCTGTTTTTATGTGGTGGGGAACACAGCAATAACAAGGAAAACCAGAATTGGGAAGGGACACATTTGGTATTTTACTTAAAAAATGCAAATTAGGGTGACTTTTAAAGTTATGGTCCCATCAACTTAATTTAGATCCTTTAGAAAGTACCAGTGGTATCCGAAATCATTATTCAAACATTTGAGGATCACAAATTTCTGTGTAATTATCAGCTTGCTTTTGTAAACATCAAATTATAGGCCTATCCAGTTTCCCCCATGGCAGATCGACAGACCTGGTAGATTGAGTAGATGCGATGTCTGCATTATATATTGACTCAGGTAAAGCTATCCATTGTCTCTTTCATGGTCTAATGATCCATGAGGAGGGAACTGGATGAATGATAAGACAAGGAGAGAAAACTTAGTTAAGAAGCTGGTCTTACTCATTGTAATGAAGGAGAAGAACAGCATAGTAGTGACATGAAGTTGGGAGATATCTCTAGGTTTTTATACTTATGCTGCCCCCTGTTTCTAAAACTCAAAAGAAAAAAGCTATTAAATAGCATCTTAAGTGTATTGAATTAAATAGATTCAAATTTGCATTTTTTCTCTCTCTGGCTTTCTTTGGTATTTGGGTAAGCTCCTGATTTCTTCCTCCCCATGTTGCTTTATAAAAGCTCCTGTCAGCCAGCATTCTGTCCTCATTCTTTTTTTTATCTTTATATATGTGGACAGACCACCTGCTTTACTTTAGCAGATCATAGTCCTTCATTGCTTTACAAATAAATTACCATTAACTTAACAGAATATTTTTATATCACTTTTCAAATTAGGTAACTTTTTCTTAACAAAAAAGGTATTAAACCTACTAGGAATAAATGTTAATAGAACCTACAAAGGATAAATATTTTATATATATTTATATTTATATTTATATTTATGTATATATATGAGTGCTACCTGGAAAGTATCCAGCCATTGTAGCCATTCTCATTATATTGACAGTGGATGGATTTTTTCCAGACAGCCCTCATACACACACACACACACACACACACACACACACCTCTATATATATGACCTCATTTTCTTGACCCATTCATCCATCCATTCACAGACACTTAGGGTTTTTTTTAATGCCCTGGCTACTATGAATGAATGCTGCAATGAACATGAAAGTATAGATATCTCTTCAAGACGAGGTTTCATTTTCTTTGGATATATACCCAGAAGTGGGATTGTTAGATTATATGGTAGTTCCATTTTTAATTTTTGAGGAACCTCCATACTATTTTTCATAGTGGCTGCATGTGTTCATAGTTCCACCAACGGTGCAGAACTATTTCCTTTTGTTCACATTCTTGCAGCATTTGTTCTCTTGTCTTTTTTATAATAGCCATCCTAACAGGTATGAAGTGATATTTCATTGTGGAGATTTTTTTAAAATTGTGGTATAACTGACATACAGCATTATATTAGTTTTAGGTGTAAAACATCATGATTTGATATTTGTATATATGTATTCTGAAGTGATCACAATCAGTCTAACATCCTTCACTATACATAGTTACAGAATTTCTTCTTGTGATGAGAACTTAAAATGTTTACACTCTTAGCAACTTTCAAATATGCAGTACAGTATTAACTACAGTCCCCATGCTCTGTGCGTTGCATCTCCATGACTTTATAACTAAAAGTTGGTACCTTTTGACGCCGCTCACCCATTTTGCAACCCACCCCTACCCCTGCTTCTGGCAACCACCATTCTGTTCTCTGTATCTATGAATTTGCTTTTGTTTTGTTTTGTTTTTAGATTCTACATACATGCATAAGTTAGATCATAGTCTATGTCTTTCTCTGTCTGACTTATTTCACTTAGCACAATGCCCTTGAGGTCCATCCATGTTGTTAAAAATGGGAAAGTTTCATTCTTTTTTAATGAATGGATAATACTCCATTGTATGTGTATATGTGTGTCACATTTTTTAATCCATTCATTCATCAGTCGATATTTAGGTTGTTCCCATATCTTGACTATTAATAAAGCTGCAGTGAACAGGAGGGTGCATATCTTTTGGAATTAGTGTTTTTGTTTTCTTTGGATAAGTATTCAGAAGTGGAACTGCTAAATCATATGATAATTATGCTTTTATATTTTTGAGTGACCTCCATACAGTTTTCCATAGTAGCTATACCAGTTTATATTCCCACCAGCAGTGTATGAGGGTTCCTTTTTCTTCACAACCTCTCCAACACTTGTTATTTCTTATATTTTTTATAATAGCTATGCTAACAGGTATGAGGTAATATCTCAGTTTGGTTTTGACTTGTATTTCCCTGATGATTAGTGATGTTGAGCATCTTTTTATGTAACTGTTGGCCATCTGTATGTCTTTTTTGGGTAAATTTTTATTCATTCCTTCTACTCAAATTTTTATTTAGATTTTTTTTTCTTTTTTTGCTATGGAGTTCTGTAAGGTTTTTATAATTTTTTGAATAGCAACTTATCAGATAAATGATTTGCAAATATTTATTCTCATTCCATAGGTTGCTTTTTCATTTTATTGTTGGTTTCCTTTACTGTGCAGAAGCTTTTTAATTTGATACAGTCCCATTTGTTTATTTTTGCTTTTGTTGCCTTTGCTTTTGCTATAAAATTTAAAAAAAAAATCATTGCCAGGGTTGATATTGAGGAGCTTACTGCCTGTTTTCTTCTAGGAGTTTTATAGTTTCAGGTCTTAACATTCAAGTCCTTAATCCATTTTGAGTTAATTTTTGTGTA
This sequence comes from Lyroderma lyra, assembly GCA_004026885.1. Classification (NCBI taxonomy): domain Eukaryota; kingdom Metazoa; phylum Chordata; class Mammalia; order Chiroptera; family Megadermatidae; genus Lyroderma; species Lyroderma lyra. The sequence goes on along the minus strand of PVJL010006849.1, from coordinate 79,558 downwards.
TGGTGGAAGGTTGTAGTACAGTTTTTTCCAACACTATTTATTGAAGAAACTGTCCTTTCTCTATTATGTATTCTTGGCTCCTGTGTCATAAGCTAATTAACCGAATATGCGTAAGTTTATTTCTGTTCTGTTCCATTGATCTCTTTTTTTGTGAGGTGTGTGTGTGTGTGTGTGTGTGTGGGTGTGGGTGTGTGTGTGTGTGTTGCCAATACTATACTATTTTGATTATTTTACCTTTGTAATATATCATTTATGGTTTTGATTCGCATTTCCCTGATGATTAGTGATGGTTGAGCACCTTTTTATGTATCTATTGGCCATTTATACGTCTTCTTTGGAAAATATCTATTCAGGTCCTTTTTCCCATTTTTTAATCCAATTGTTTGGATCTATGAGTATGTTATTACACAATACCATACTGTTTTAATTACTAAAGGTTTGTAACATACTTTGAAATAAAAAAGTATGATGCTTCCAGCTTTGTTCTCTTTCTCTAGATTGATTTGGTTATTCAGCATCTTTTGTAGTTCCATACAAATTTTATGATTATTTGTTCTACTTCTATGAAAAATGCCATTGGAATTTTGATAGGGAGTGCACTGAATCTGTAGATTTCTTTCAGTAAATGGACATTTTACCAAGAGTAATTCTTCCAGTTCATGAACACAAAATACCTTTCCATTTATTTGTATCTTCTTCTGTTTCTTTCATCAATGTCTCAGTTTTCACTATATTGATCACTCATCTCCTTGGGCAAATTTGTTACTAAGTATTTTTATGCTATTGTAAATTATTGTCTTCTTAATTTTTCTTTCTGAAATTGTTGCTAATGTATAAAAATACAACTGATTTTTTATGTTGATTTGGTATCCTGCAACTTTACTGAATTGATTAATTATAACAGTTTTCTGGTAGAACCTTTAGGGTTTTCTATATATAATGTACCATTGCAAACAGAGACAATTTTACTTCTTTTCCAATTTGGATGCCTTTTATCTTCCTTGCCTAATTGTTCTGTCTAGTATTTTCAGTACTCTGTTGACTAAAAGTGGCAAGAATGGGCATCCTTGTCTTGTTCCCAATCTTAAAGAAAAAGGAAAAGGTTTTAGCATTTCACCATTGCATATGATGTTAGCTGTGGGTTTATCATAGATGACTTAATTATGTTGAAATACTGAGTTTGTTGAGAGTTCTCAAGAGTATGCTAATGGCTAATATTACCTTAAGCAGTATAAAATATTGTAGATATGTAGAAATCATGGGTAGGAATTTTACTCATTGGGAGCTTACAGCTTAAAGAAAATGCTAATTTTTACTTTCAAAACTACTATAGCCAGGGGAAATGATTAAGGTAATTGAGAAGGAATGTAGAACAAAAAGGGAGTTTCAACCTAAAAGAAGATAGAAGAGAATTAAGGGAAGCAGTTGAAAGGGTTAAAAATCTCATATTATGAAAGGGGGATGGGGAGAAACAAGTAATATTAAAAACATGTTCACTACCAGAATGTTTGATGTATGGAATTTATCACCGAGAATTGATATGACTTGCTGCTGTAACTCTTAATATTTTTGGCAGTGTGTCAGAAATTGTGTTATGGAGTTCACAGATCGATTTCTGGATTCTAAAACAAAATAAAAATTCAAAATTTTCTTTTATGTACAATTTATACCACATTTCTAATATTTACAACTCATGAATAAAAGTTATTTTTAAGACTTTGGCCTATCATCATGTGTTGAGAGCCCATGTACATAGCTAGCAGTATTTAGTTATGGTGTTCTATATCTAAGTACCACACCATAACTGAAGTTTCAAGAGAAAGTTTTGTGACCAATGAGTGTTGAACCAAATTTGAAGTAAGTTAGGGATGTGCACTGTTGAATAGGAAGGTAGGCATTCCAGGGGGCAGGTGGAATGTGGCACACAAACACAAATCTGTACAAGTGGTAATAATGGAATAAAAATTAATTTTACTGATTTAGCTAGTACCTGTCATTCATCAGAAGATTACATAATCATCTTTGGAATGGCCCATTAACACAAAGTTAATAATAAATCTCCATTTCTGTTAAATTAGCTAGGACAATTATTGTTCATTACACATACCTGTAAGAAAAGCTATAGCAATATTTTGATAGTTCACTGAATTTGTAAAAGTTAACCCAAGCACCAAGAGGTCTAGATCAAAGGAAACTACACTATATGCATTTTATTTCCTTACAAGTTTCATGTATAAAATGTGTACCCAGTTTTTCATGAACAAGCCTATTTTAAAATCATCCTGACTGATTTATTTCTCATCATTGAAGTGTGTAGTACACATTTCATATGTCATTCATGTGAAATAACTGTATGTACTCTGAATGAGATCTAGATGCAAGGGATCCATAAGCTACACTTATTCAAATGAAGGTTGAAGTCTTTAAAGATACCCACCCAGGTATCTTGTGTAATCTTCTATCAGGATTGTATCTCCATTACAGTTTGTATGACACTACCTGTTTTGAATAGGATAAAGACTCATTGTTACAGTCAGGCCTGTTTTCAAACTAAATATTCATCTAGTCCTTTGTGGCTTCCATTTTTATCAGGCATTCAGAACAGCTTTCCTTTGCTGATCTGCCATTTTCCTGCAAATCGCTGTTTAACTTGTATGATTTCTAGTGAGACAAGCTTAGACCTGGCTGCCTTTCTCTAAGTAACAGAAAAAAGAAATGTCTCTGGTGCCTGTGCTGCAGAGAAAGTTGATTCATGTGTAAATTATCATTTGGCCTTTATTTGCTTGGCCTGTGGAGAGTACACATGCAGATAAAAGGCTCTGTGGGTCAGGGCTCAGTACGTGCAGGTTTCTCCAGTGTCTGCACTGACAGCATTAGAATCATTGTCACAGATTATCAGACACACTATGATGTCTTATCATTATTTATTTGCAGTTTTCTGTGTAAAATAAACTCTAACACGAAGATGCTCCTATAGTAATAGGGTACCATGTACCTGTCCCCTGTTTATCAGCCACATTCTAAATAATGTAAGTTTATGTGTGTTTTCTTGAAGTTAGAACTGTTATCTCTGTGTTTGTGCCATCAGTTTTTCTGGTTCCAGTCTACCTTCTCTTTCTTCTACCTTGCATTTCTTTCCTTCAAACTTGGTTATTGTCCAAGTTTGTTATGAACCATGGATAATATCTTGGGGACATATTCTCTTAATCAAGGTATATATAAAATGCTGTTTGGGGTATTTATAGCAACTTCTAAGCACTATGCTGAAATTAGACAATTTATATAAGCTTCAAAATCTATTATCTATGACTCAGTTGGTTTTTTAAAAGTAAAATTAGTTAATATACACTCACTATTATCTTCACTATTAAATGAAGGCTTAGTTTTTTTAGTACATCAACTCACTAGATATAGAGGTAAATATGAATGTGTAAGGTAAATTTCTGTATATAAGCATGACAGTAAGAAATGCATTAATAAATCCCAAAATGATATGATGACTTCAGTCTGCTTTTATTGGTAAGATCTTAAAATATATGTGTCATAAGGGTATAACTGATTAATCTATTTCTGCAACTTCATTATTTATATAATGTTCATTATGTGTGTGTGTGTATGATCCATGTTATTTTTTAAAATATATTAGAAACCAAGAGAGTATGTTTTGTAACACCTACCTTACTAAATTAATGTTTATCAGAACACTAGTGATTCATAATACTTTTGGTAAGTTTTCTCTCTTATAGTATGGGCATACTTTGTTTTATCGTACTTTGCTTTATTTCACTTTGTAGATACTGTATGTTTTATAGCTTGAAGTTTTGTGGCAGCTTTGTGTGGAGCAAGTCTATCGGTGCCATTTTCTGACAGCATTTGCTTACTTTGTGTCTCTGTCACATTTTGGCAATTATCACATTTCCAACTTTTTCACTATTATTATATTTGTTATGATTTTTTATCAGTAATCTTTGATGTTACTACTGTAACTGTTTGGGGGCACCATGAACCTTGCCCATGTAAAACAGCAAACCTAATCCATAAATGTTGTGTATGCTCAGACCGTCCTCCATCTCTCCGTCTCCTCATGCCTCCCTATTCACCAAGCCACAGCAGTATTGAAGTTAGAGCAATTAATTATCCTACAGGTATTCAAGTGAAAGGAAGAGTAGCACATCGCTGACTTTAAATCAAAAGCTAGAAATGAGTAACCTTAGTGAGAAAGACATGTTGAAAGCTGAAATAGGCTGAATGCTACATCTCTTATGCCAGTTAGCCAAGTTGTGAATGCAAAGGAAAAGTTCTTGAAGGAAATTTAAAGTGCTATTCCAATGAACACACAAATGATAAGCAAGCCTTATTGCTGATGTGGAGAATGTTTTAGTGGTCTGGTAAAAAGATCCAGCCAGCCACAAAATTCTGTAAGCCAAAACCTAATCGCGAGTAAGACCCCAACTCTCTTCAGTTTTGTGAAAGCTCAGAGAGTGAGGATGCTTCAGAAAAGTTTGAAATTAGCAAAGCTTGGTTCATGAGGTTTAAGGAAGGAATTGGTCTTCATAACATAAAAGTGCAAAGTGAAGGAGCAAGTGCCAGTATAGAAACTACACCAAGTTATCCAGAAGCTCTAAGATAATTGATGAAGATAGCCACAGTAAACAACAAATTTGATTTTCAGAGGAGACGAAATAGCCATCTATTGGAAAAAGATGCCATGTAGGCCTTTCATAGGGAGACAAGAAGAGAAGATAAAGCTTGGCTTTAAAGCTTCAAAGGACAGGCTAACTCTCTTGCTAGGGGCTAATGCAGCTGGTGACTTGAAATTGAAGCCAGTGCTCATTTACCATTTGAAAATCCTAGGACCCTTAAGAATTATGCTAAATCTTCTCTGCCTGTACTCTATAAATGGAAAAACAAAGTCTTGATGACACCACAGTACAGCTTACTGAATATTTTAAGCCTACAGTTGAAATCTACTGCTCAGGAAAGAAGTTTCCTTTCAAAATATTACTTATCATTGACAATTTTGTAGGCTATAGCTGCCATGAGTGGTGACTGCTCTCATGGATCTGGGCAAAGTAAATTGAAAAACTTCTGTAATGGATTCACATTCCTGAATTCATGGGGAGAGATCAAAATATCAACATTAACAGGCATTTGGAAGAAGTTGATTCCAACCCTCATGGATGAAACTTTGAACGGTTTGAGACTTCAGGGGAGGAAGTAACTAGATAGGGTGGAAATAGCAAGAGAACTAGAATTAGAAGTGGAGTCTGAATATATGACTGAATTACTTCAATCTCATGATGAAACTTTTAATGGATGTGGAGTTGCTTCTTATAGATGAGCAAAGAAAGTGGTTTCTTAAGATGGAAACTACTAATGAAGATGCTGTGAAAATTGTTGACATGACAACAAATGGTTTAAAATACTACATAAATTTAGTTGATAAAGCAGCAGCAGAATTTGAGAGGATTGACTTCAATTTTGAAAGAAGTTCTACTGTTAGTAAATGCTATTTAATAGCATCACACGCTACATGGAGATCATTCATGAAAGGAAGAGTCGGTCAAGGTGGCAAACTTCCTTGTTGCCTTATTATAAGAAATTGCCACAGCCAACCCCAGCCTTCAGCAACCACGACCCTGATAGGTCAGCAGCCATCAACATGGAGGCAAAACCTTTCCCCAGCAAAAAGACTGTGACTTGCTGAAGGCTCAGATGATGGTTTGCATTTTTTTTTTTTTTTTGGTTTGCATTTTTTATCAATGAAGTATTTCTTAACTAAAGTTGTGTAAATTGTTTAGACATAATGCTATTGCACACTTAATAGACTATAGTATGAACATAACTTTTATATACACTGGGAAACCAAACATTCATGTTACTCACTTTCTGGTGATACTTTATTCAGTGTTCTGGAACCAAACATACAATATCGCCAAGATATTCCTATAAAATTAAATGAGTTTTAAATAATGCAGTTAGTATTATAAAATAATATTTTCATTTCTTTAAAAAGTTTTCTTTGCTATTGACAAAATTATATCTGGAAACAAATTACTTTCACTTAGAGAAAAATGTATAATTTTTCATTGCAACATTTGATGTTCCATTAAGAAAACAACCCACTATTTATTTCTCATATACTTGTACTTAACCATATATAAACCACCTTTAATTCATTGTCACAAAGATCTGAATAGCAAGGTGATCTCCCCTTTCTTCTGCTTTCACTCTTTGATCCACTTAACCACCATTGAAGCCCAGCTGAGATCTGGAAGGAAGACAGTCCCACTTCATTGTCATAAATACTCCTAGGTAAGTTTTTCCCTACACAGTTCATTCCACAGCCTCCTTTGCATGAAACAGAAGAGAAGTGAGTTTATATTAACCTTACTTTTCTCTTTCCCCTAACCAATTAAAATAGCTTCTTTTCTTATTTTCTCCTTATTTTCTTTCTCCTCTCCTAGGCTGAAGTAATTCACTGACTTCAGCCCAAATGGAAAAAGAAAAACCAAGAAGAAACTTCTAGCTTTCCTTCAGGGAACAGGGAATATTAGCTCAGCCACCTTTCTCTTAGTCCCAAATATTTTAGTAATTTTATAGAAAAGTTCATATTTTTAGCCTGTGAAAAGTTTAGCACAAATAACCTAATTGTTTCATCTCTATTGATTGCAGTTGTTTATATTTTGGTTTTAACCAGGAGAGGGACTGGAGAAAGCCCAGTTGAGGAAAATAGAGATTGGCTGACAGAGTAAGAGAGTGTGGGTAAAACTCAAAAGATGAAGTTATTAAGAGCAGCCTGGCTTAATCCCATCTACCATCTATCTATTGAGTAATACATTTGGGAGGTTGCAGGGTGAGAGACAATAATTTTATCAGGGATTATCATTTCACAATTTCTGGCACACATGTGGAATTGTGAGGAAGCCATATAATTCGATTTGTACATTTGCATAATGGATGTTTTACTAAGGATATTTAGGTATATATAAATGTATTCGTGTATGTGTGTATGGCTTACAGCACGCAAATCTAACACTTGAATATAAGTATCAACAGTTGTGGCAATTTTCCTAAGAATATATCATATGCATCTGTGTTGAGATAGGCATGCTGTAATTATGACAATTAAAAACATTTAAAGGTAGCAAACAGATTTGTTTTTATATATAATAATTTATTTACCCTGGTAGCTGAACTCAATACAGTATCTCCTTTTTAGTTTACTTTTATCCTGAGGGGATAATGTGTTTTAATTAAGCCCTTTTGTCTTCCACGCATCGAGACCCATTCAGCTAACTTGGACTAAATTTATAGTTTGTCTCCTAAAATAGATTCTTACAAAATATACATAAGAACTGATCTCTACTGAAATTTTAATTTAAACCATCTAGATTTTATAATGTTGCTCTAATGTAAAATGGACCTAGTGTGGGTAATTGTGAGGATACTCATTGTCTTGTGATTGGAAAGCCATTAACAAATAACATTATACAAAACAGCTACTCTTGCCGCTTGCTGTCTCTCAGCAGACATACAATATTTCTCTACAGGAATCTCTGTTTCTCTCTCTGATTCCTCTATTCACTACACATTGACCAGCATTGTCTTCTTCCTTGCTCTGTCTGCCCACTCAGAACTTTGACAAACGCATGGTCTTTATGTCTCTCCAGTTCTGACCTTACTTCAGCTGGCATCCTCCGCCAGTCTCTTGGTTTCTTCATTCAGAGTCTTAAGAAAACTATTTTTTTCTCACCTCTTTGCTTCAGACTGTAGGTGATGGTCCTGTGAACTAGATGCACTTAGATCAGTGTCCACCCTCTGGCTCAATCAGCTGTGGATGGGAGGAGAAGGGTCATGTGGTCCAAAAGATGGCCCTTATTGCTCTCCCTTGAAACAGGTCTCTAAGTAACATAGTTCCACTAGAAGGGATGGTTGCTGAGCAGGTATTAAGATTGATACTTCTGTTATGTAACCTGCCTTAAACAAATCATTATCCCTGATATGGGGCACCAAACTATTAACATCACTCATTGCTTAAATGTCATTTCCTCAAGTAAGTCCCAAACTAAATAAACTCTGTGTGTGCTCCTACCATATGTTCCCATAACTCTGTATTTCATCACCATCAAAAAACTCATTAATGTTATTATAATTACATCGTTAATGCCTCACTTTTCTCAGACACTCCAAAGCCTGTGAAAAGAGGGACCATATCTTAACCTGTTCAACATTCTGTCTCCTATACTTGATCTAATTCCTGGCTTATAACAGTATCCAAATGTTTGTTATTTGATTAATAAGTGCCTTAAACTTATAGGAATCAAGTCTTTTAAGTTTTAAGTTTAGTAATCTTCCAAATACAAACTCTCCTTCCTAAACATCCCCATTCCTCACAGTGACATTATCAGTATTTGCTGCGAAGATACTGACTCACCCATCTCCACCATCCAGGCAGCCATGTTCTCTTGGTTCTTTCTTTCTCTTTCATCTGTAATTTCTTCTCCATTCCCACTGCCACCGTCTTAGTCCAGATCTTCTTCATCTTCATATAATTGGTCTTATGGTCTCTAAGATCTTATCCTCTCTATTGTATCCTACACATCTTCCTAAAAGTCAGCTTTCACATCTCTTAATGAAAAAACTTTTCAGTACCTAAAATATGAAATCCAAACTCTTTAAGTCTTTAATTCTCTTGTTCTCGCTAAATCTCTAATCAGGTTTCACACACAAACTCTTTCATTCTATTGAAGTACCGTATTTTTCCATGTATAAGATGACACTTCTATCTAAAATTGTTAGACCATAAATTGGGGGTTATTTTATACATACGAGTAACCAGTTGATAATTGATTTCTTAATGTTGAATTAGAAAAGTAGGGGTCATCTTATACATGGGGACATCTTATGCATGGAAAAATATGGTAACTCTAACTCTGGTCTCCAGATACATTTTAAGCAATTCTTTCTACTCCTTTGTTCATTTGTCTTCTTGCTTCCTTCATACTTTTTTTTTTTATTGGGGTGTGTTAGCAAGGATTACATAGGTTTCAGGCATACAATTCTACAGTGCATTGTCAACTTGATGTATAATAAGTTCACCACCTAATGTGACTTATTCCTTCTGTACTTTCAAAACCCACCTCACATTCCATATTCTTCATAAAGCTGTTCCTACTGCCTCATCCTCAGTAATCACTTCTTATTCTGAAGTTAGAGGACTTACTGTCTCTGCCATTCAGCTGGCCTTTAAGAAATGCTGCCTTGTAGTATTGTTCATCTTTTTTGTATGTACAACATGATAGTGAAGAGTGTGAATGCAGTCAAGGCTGCCCAGGTTCAAATCTGCCAGTACAACTTACTATCTGGGTAACCAAGTTACTTAACCCCTATAGACTTGAGCTGTGTCATCTTTAAAATGGGAATAAAAACTTTACTTCCACATTGTGAGAATTCAATGTAATAATGTATTTAAAGCAGAATAAGTGTTCAGTAAATGTTTTCTATGAAATTATTTGCACATTATTGAATGATCACTTATTTTTAGATCCTTTTAAGTTCAAGACACTGTACTAGATAGAAACAGTATAAACAGGTTAACATAAAGACCTTTTCTAGCAAAAAAGTCACCTCCACCCTATCCTGCAGTTAGACTGTAAGCCTCTTGCAGTGTCATTCATATAATCCACATATATTTGCTGAATATCCACTATCTTGACCTTCAAGACCATTGTAACTAAAGCCCCTGTTATTGTGCTTTACACATGGCAAGAGCTCAATAAATGTTTATTGGCATCAATGAGCATGGCAGTGATGATGAAGACTCTAGAGCACAACAATTTCTAGCCTCTCTTTGGAGCTGTTAACTTTATTTGGCTTCTTCTTGTCTTCCTTTTCCACTAAATGAATGCCAGGAAGTCTTTCTCAAATTTTTTTATGTCTGATCAAGACTTCAATAATGTCTGCTTCTTTGGTAGCTAAATATCCCCCAAACTCAGTTTCATGCTTCAATCAGAAGATATTATGGTATTGCCAATGGAAACCACTTCACATTTGGGCCACATCATAATGTCTAAGTGGCTCACGTTCAAGTTTCAGTATGGATTCTGGTTCCTGCACATTTGCTGTCAAAAACCACTTTATGGGAGCCAAACGGTGGAATCCTTCCAAGTGTTAGGCACTATTAGAAGTTCCATTAAATTACTGCAGAGTTTCAAACGGTTATGAAATTTTGATTTTTTGAGCATAATATGGTTATGATACTTTCATGAAATTTTAATCAGTCCTTTGTTTTTGTCATAGAGCTAAAAGCAGTTGGGATCCTCTTTTTTTTTTCTTTTCTTTCTTTCTTTCTTATTTTTTTGTTTATTTTTGTTTGTTTGTTTGTTTTTTTGTAGCATCACAAGTTTTAGAGACAACTCCAAGTTGGAGCTTCCATAATAATTTTATACCATTTTATACAACAGTGGGTATATAGGAAAATTCTGGTTTTCAAATTTAACTATGAAATAAAACTTCAAAAAGACATCATTGATCATTGTTTTTATTTATCCTGTATATCTTACTCCCCTCTCTATGCAGTATTTGCCTTAGTCTGTCTGGCTTGTTTCTCTTACCTTCATTCCCTCAAAGTCCATCCATGTTGTCGCAAACAGCAGGATTTCCTTCCATATATGGAATATATCCATACATATGGAATATATGGAATGAAATATATATATATCTCCTGTCTAGAAAAAATCCAGCCATAAATGTCTTTATTTTTCATATTACATGGCTGCATACTTTTGGACAACCCATATATATATGCACACTACATTTTCCTTGTTTCATTCATAAATGGAAATGTAGGTTGTTTCCATGTCTTCACTATTGAGAACAATGCTGCAGGGATCATGAGAATACAGATACCTCTTTGATACTGTTTCAGTTTCCTCTGGATATATACCCAGAATTGAGAATGCAGAATCATGTGGTAGTTCTACTTTTAATTTCTCAAGGTCCTTTTATACTGTTCTACATAGTGGCTGTACGAATTTACATTCCCTCTGGCTCCAGCACTTGTTATTATTTGTCTTGTTGATTCTAATAGGTAAGAGGTGACATCTCATTGTGGTTTTGATTTGCATTTCCCTGATGATTCATGATGTTGAGCACCTTTTCATGTACCTGTTGGCCATTTGTATGTCTTCTTTGGAAAAATGTCTATTCATTTCTTCTGCCTATTTTTAAATCAGGTTTTTTTGGGGGGAGTTTATTTGTTGGTTTTTGGTTTTGGCTTTTTCTGTTTTATTTTTTGTTTGTTTGTCTTTGGGGGTGTTTGTGTGTTTTTCATTTTGTTTTGTTTTGTTTTGTTTGCTGACAAGTTGTATGAGTTCTTTATACTTTTTGAATGTTAACCCCTTATCAGATACCTGATTTGTAAATATTGTCTTTTATTCCATAGGATGCCTTTTAATTTTGTTGATGGTTTTCTTTGCTGTTTAGAAGCATTTTAGTTTGATGCAATCCCACTTGTTTATTGTTACTTCTGTTATCTTTGCTTTTGGTGTAAAATCCAAAAAAATTATTGCCAAGACACATTTTAAGGATCTTAACCCCTATGTTTTCTTCTAGGAGTTTTATAGTTTCAGGTTTTACATTCAAGTCTTTAAACTATTTTGAGCTGATTTTTGTACATGGTCTAACTAAGATAGGAGTCCACTTTCATTCTTTTTTACTTGTGACTGTCCAGTTTTTCCAACACCATTTATTAAAGAGATTATCTTTTCCTCATTGCATATTTTTTACTCCTTTGTCAAAAATCAATTGAATACAATGGAATATATATATATATATATATATATATATATATATATATATATATTCTCCCCCCAATATATAATATATACACATGGGTTTATTTCTGGGCACTCTATGCTGTTCCATCGAGCTATGAATATGGTATGTCAATACCATATTGTTTTAATTACTATAGATTTGGAATAAAGTTTCACATCAGGAAATATGATGCCCCCAGCTTTTTTCTTTCTCAGGATTGCTTTGGCTATTCAGCATCTTTTGAGGTTCCATAAAAATTTAGGATTATTTGTTCTATTTCTGTGAAAAATTCCATTAGAATTTTAATAAGAATTGCATTGAATCTGTAGATGACTTTATGTAGAATGGACCTTTTACCCATAGTAATTTTTCCAATCCATGAACACAGAATATCTTTCCATTTATTTGTGTCCTCTTCAATTTCTTTCTTCAAGGTCTTAGAGTTTTCTGTGTATAGATCTTTTACTTCCTTGGTTAAATTTATTCCTAGGTATTTGATTCTTATTAACACTATTATAAATTAGAGTGTTTTCTTAATTTCTTAGTTTCTGATATTGTTATTGATGATCAATAAAAGCCTATATATAGAGAGAGGAGAAAAACCATGATACAATAAAATAAAAGCCTGTAGTACTATTATGTTATTTTTATGACTCAGTGATGAGACTTATATGGGAAACCACATTGATTTTTACTGTAATTTACTATAACTTTACTAAGACCAAAATGAAAAATCTAGAAAATGGATCATTTAAATGTACCTTAAACATGTCTCTTGAATATCATTGTCTCAGACTCCTTTTTGGCAGAAATTGAGTATTAGAGAATTCAAGGCTTAGACCTCTGATGAGAATATTAAGTGGCCTATTTTGTGTTATTGACTAAGGGAACTACCAGACAAGCTATTGTACAGTTGGTATATTCCATTATAAAATGAAGAAGCCTAACTTAAAATCAATAGTAGGCCAATCAACCTTCACAGAGAAAAAGTTATACATATCCTTATGCTTATCTAATGTTGATAATAGCCATTTATTTACTAAAATCCTATGAAAAATAAGAATCAACGTTGCAAAGAAAACAGTACACATTCTGTAGCAAATGTAGTTACTATGTTTTTAGCAGAAGGATTTCTATATTTGTTTACTTTCCTGAAGGTATGGCATAATAGAAATAGTCTGTCAGTGTAATTTGGAGAGTTTGTAATGCAATTTCATTTTCATTCTAGGCAGAATTTCTGCATCTAAATACATTTTTTCATGTAACATTGAAACTTTACTTTAATGTCATTTACCTTAAAGTACAATTTGGAATAAGCAGGTGTGTTTTGGATCCCTTCCAAGGGGCATTGGTACTATAATCTCAAGGATAAACCCTGTGCTGTGTTTTGTTTCTCTTTATATGCCCACTGCGTTATATTGCCTGGCATATACAAGGCACTGAGGACTTGTTTGAACTAAAATGAACTGAACTCTTATAAAGTTATTCCATGGAAAGCATTGTACTTCAAGCCTACAAGGCACTGAAATTTTTTTGTTGTTTAACATCTTTGTATTGGGAAGTAATCTTCATATCCAGTTTTATTATATATTTTTGGTTGACAAAGTGTGAGACATGTCATGAAAGATTAAATATGACACATCTAGAATAAAGGCAGAAAGGCCCAAAGGAACTTACTATCCAGCTTCCTTTATAGTAGCTAATGCACTGATCTCCCAACAGAAACTGTATCTCAGTTCTCCCACTTCTATCCCACTCTTCCAGAGAACAACAGATTCCCAACCAATTCAAAGGGATGCACATTGGTTGGGATTTGTTACTATTTTCTGTGGCCTGAGGGAGGCCACAGTTTCTATGGTATTGATATTCCATTCACTTTATCTCAGATCTACAGATATTGGAGTGTTTGTTAACTTACTCCTATATCTAGTTCTCAGGCTCCTCTCTGTCATATGGATAGGGTCCGTGCAAAAAAAAAATGAAAAAGGTGTGGATGTTCCTTGACCTTAAGAAGCTTTATCTAACAAATGTATAGCCCTGGTAAGCCTTATTGAAACACAGGTTCCCCCAAAATTAAAGGTTTTTTTAACCACCTACATGACTGTGTATGGGCCTAACACTGCATTCTTGAACAATTTCAAAACATCTGCCATACAACATGGATTCTGTTGGTGTTTTAGTTGGGGAGGGGAGACAAAAAAAGATGTGAAGAGTGTTGCCTTTCTGTTTGATTCTTTTTAAATCTATTTAAATGTGAAAATATATTAAACATCAAAATAGTGAGTACTGTCTTATTGCTTCTTTTTTACTATACTTTTCCAAAATTAATTGAATGGTACATGAATTTTTAAAATTATTTCTATGAACTAGAAATAACTTTTTGTCGGTGTCCTATTAGTACAAAAGCCATGACGTAGCATTGAATTTCAGTTTTCTTAACCAAATGCACAGTTAAAATTACGTTTCTTGTATTTTCAGAAGCTTTTAGCAGTCAGATTTCTATCATAATTTTACTCAAAAGATTGGGTTACTGAGATTAACAGGCTTATCAGAAGGTTAGAAGTAAAACATATACTATCTTGTCATTTTCAGTATTTACAATTTAGCACCTATGGTTTTGAAGAACATTTAAAGAATTTTTTAAATTTTTTTTCATTTTTTCAAGACAGTATTTTTTTTTCCAAACACAGCATTTGAAGTTAAGTATTTATCACAGAAGATGTCTGTGTTTTGTTTTTTATTCTATTCAACATTTACTGAACTTTCACTATTTAAAAAGACTTTGCTGGTCATTCGGTCAGCAGCTGTTTATTGCATGCCTGCTGTGTGCCAGGCGCTGTTCTAGGCACCAGGATGGAACACAGCAGCAGACATAGCAAAGTTCCTGCCCATAAGGACCTTACATGTTAGCCAGAGTAAGTGGACAATAAAAATATAAGCCCTCCCCCAAAAAGCTAGTAAATATTTTTTAAAAACTTACTTCAGATGTCAGTAAGTGTTGTGACAAATGTGTAACAGGATAATGGGTTAGAGAATGACTGGGCAGGAAATAAGGAAGAACTCCTTTAGCTAATGTTTTTTGCACTTTGAGGCTGCCTCGTCTTGGTATTGCCACTCCCCGTCATTGAACTGTGTAAAAACAACGTTCTCTCTTTGTACTGCAGATCAATGTAACACTGCTGACCAAATTGTTTTCTCCAGGAGAAGGGACACTAGTCCAACCTCATTTCTTGCCCCTTCCCTGTGCATTGCCAACTGGTTGTAAAAGGTGAAAATTCCCACCTGTTCCCCACCACCACTTATACACTGTAATATTCTCTAAGGCATGGGAAATGCTAAGCAGAAAAAAAAATCCAGAAGTGTCCACCATCAGTATTAAATATAGAATATTTGAAGGTGATACTGAGTTTAGGGGCTCAAATACCTAGAATAATAGAGTCACTGAATATAGCGAGAAAAGCATGGAAATGTATGGATATTCAGTTTTCTATTACTGAATGCTTTGCCTCATAATTCATCCATTTTCTACACTGGTATGTATGGAAATGTATACATACCAGTGTATACAATAGTCCCTGGTATGTATATTATAACTGTAAAGCTGTCCTATCTACTGATCTGTGTGTGCGCACGTGTGCGTGTGTGTGTGTGTGTGTGTGTGTGTGTGTGTGTGTGTGTGGTCTGACAATTAAATTTGCAAACTCATCCTAGATAAAGTGCTACATACCTCATTGCTGAATATCACTACAGTCACCTTCGAAGTACTCCCTTTGGGAGACTGTGCACCAATGCCACCGCCAAGTCCACCCCCCCCCAAAGCAATTTTGGAACTCTTTCTGGACTGACCATCAGAGCTGTCATCATATTACCCTTGATGTCCTGAATGTCATCAAAATGTCTTCCTCTCAATATTTTCTTTATCTTGAGGTAAAGAAAAAAGTCATTGGGGGCCAGAACAGCTGAGTAGGGAGGGTGTTCCAATACAGTTATTTGTGTACTGGCTAAAAGCTCCCTCACAGACAGTGCCCTGTGAGCTGGTGCATTGTTGTGATGCAAGAGCCATAAGCTTGTTGCCGAAAAGTTGAAGTCAGTTTTCTTCTAACTTTTTCACACAGCCTTTTCAGCACTTTCAAATAATAAATTTGGTTGACTGTTTTGTCCAGTTGGTATGAATTTGTAATGAACAATCCGTCTGATATCAAAAAATGTTAGCAACATCATTTTGACTCTTGATTTGGAATGATGAAACATTGATGGTCATGGAAAATTGGCTGGCTTCCATTGTGCACTCTGATGCTTTGTTTCAAGGTCGTATTGCTGCACCCATGTTTCATCACCAGTGATAACACAGTCCAAAACATCATCTTGTCTCTCCAAAAGGTCTTGGTAAACTTTGACTCTTCTTTGCTTTTCTTCATCGGTGAGCTTCTTCAGTGCTATTTTGCATGCACTTTTCTCATGCCAAGATTTTCTGTTAAGATTTTCCTGTTTGTCTATAAATGTTTACTTGGTCTGCTATGCTTCTCATAGTCAGCTGATGATTTTGACGCACAATTCGACAAATATTTGCAAGATTTTCATCAGTTGTGCTTGTTACTGGCCACCCTGACCTCTTTTCATCAGTGACAGTTTCTCTCCCCTCAGAAAAATGTTAATTTGTACACTACCATTTTCTTCAAGGCTTTATCCCCATAAACTTGGACTAACACGTCTCTGATTTCACTTGCACTCTTGCCAAGTTTAACAAGAAATGTATTGTTTGTTCATTGTTCTAATTCAAGCTCTGACATTCTTGCAACGGCACACAAAAACGCACAACAGTAACGAACGCCACTCAGCAAGACACTACCACATGTTGATGTGAGCACAGCTGTGAGACATAGATATACCCAGTTTATGAAACTTTACTGAGTTGTTTGTACAGTGCTGCCAATGAAAGCACATCGTGGCAAGTTCGCATACTTAACTGTCAGACCTTGTATATGTAGTCATTTATGTGTGTGTGTGTGTGTGTGTGTGTATAGTCCTGTATATGCAAATTATAATATTAACTAAAAAACAAGGGAATGTTGTTAGAGATTAAAGAACACAGAAATCCTATATATATCTCTGGAACTTGCAATTAATATTTGTATGGTATTTTAGAATGTATAAATACTGTCACATATATCATCTCATAGAGTCCTCAAGAACAAGGAAGTGAAATAAGTGCTACTATCATCTCCATTGTATACATAAAGAAACTGAGACTTAGCTAGGTAATTTGCACAGAATCATAAAGCCAGAAAGTGTCAGAACTAGACCTCTCACCCAGGGGATAGTCTACAAGTTGAATGTGCTTCCCACTATACTTTAGCTACATATAGATATTTTCAAGAGGAGACAGATGCAAAGAGTAGTACAGAGATGATATGATTGTGAATCTGAAGCTATAGCTAGCATGTCAGTGAGAAAGTAATCAGCACAGTGTATTTGCAACAGAAGGCTGCCAGGATAAGAACAGAAAAATGGGGCTCAGATTCAGTCAGAAAAGTGGTCAATGATTTTTCTCTCCTTTTTTTTAATTGTTAAATTTATTTGGGTGACATGAGTTAGTAAAAATTACATAGGTACATAGATTCCAGGTGTACAATTCTACACTACATCGTCTATGTATTGCATTATGTGTTCACCACCCAGTCAGTTCTCTTTCCATCACCGTGTATTTGAGTCTACCTCCCACCTTACCATGAGTTAACCACTAAACTATTGACTGTGTCTATGACTTTGTGTTTCTTTGTTGCTTTCAGTTTTATGTTCCACATATTAGTGAAGTTATATAGTTCTTGGGTTTTTTCTGTCTGGCTTGTTTCACTTAGCATGATAATCTCAGGGTCCATCCATGTTGTCATAAATGGCCATATTTCATCTTTTCTTATGGCTGGATAATATTCCATTGTGTAAATGTACCACAACTTCTTTATAGAAAACTGGTCAATGATTTTAAGAAGGAAAGTTTTTAAACAGTGAAGTGACAATGATAAAAAATTTGCAGTTATCAAGGAAGAATTTAATTTTTCTTTAATGAAGAGTTCTAATGCCAAGGATATATTCAAATAATTCTGTGAACAAACAGGCATTAACAGTTCAATTGGTAGACAAGATAAGTAATAAACTTACTTGATAAGTAAATTTAACATGAGCATGTTAAAAGGAACGGGGACAATACAATAGAAATATAATGATATCAAAGAGGGAAAATACATTTTGTATATGATGTTCTCACAAGTAGACATTCTAAAGTAGAAAGTGTATTTCTGTGATTTGAGAAGGAAGTATAGACACAAGAAAGGGAGGTTTTTTAAGGTAAAAAGTTATAGAAACTGTAACAATGCTTCCACACCATTCTCCATTACTGTGTAGTGTATTAGTGACTGTGAATGAACATAGAAAGGACCACAGGCTTCACCATAGAGAGAGTTCTTCAAGTTTCCACTCTACACAGAGGTCTTGCGAGGGTCACCATAAACTCTCTTCTGGTGGCCTCTGGGGAGCTAGGTGCTACTGAGCATCTGGAGAAGGGCATAGAGAAGTATTCAAAATCACCAGTTTCTTTTTTTCCTTTGTTTTCTGATTTTCTGAATACTGCTGGATTGCTTTTCAATGATAAAGACAAAAATGTCTCATTTTTGTATCCTCATACCTAGCATGTATAATAGCAGCAACTCAATAAACGCATGCTGAACTGAACTAAGTTATTTTAATATGCAAAATCAAGCCCCCATCTGAGTCCCTCATTCATTCAAATACTCAACATACTGACGTGAAAGTCCAAAACCTGAATTTGAGTCTAGTTGCTGCCACCTGCCAATTCTGTGACTTTGGGCAGTTCATAATTTAACCTCTCTGGGCCTCAGTTTCCATTTCTAGTTAGAGATAGAAGTTTCTGCCTTATCAACCTCACTGGTTTGTTATAAGGATATAGACTCTGAGGATATATTTGAAGATAAACCAAAAGTTGTCAAGTGCTATACAAATAACTGTTTTTCTATGGAACAAATAGTGCCAAGATACAGGGGTAGATGTGTTCCTTGGTCATATCTAAATGCTAAGTTCAGTAAATGTAAGCAGGCTTCTTATGAGCACGTCTTCTCAGAATCTTTCACTTGGAAATTAATACTGTGAAATGTGAGAATGGACTAGAATGGGTGAATATCTTCTTTTTCTATATGACCAAAAGAAAGCAGCCAATTCTTATGAGCTGCACCAAAATCTTCAAATAATAATATTCATTTTCCTTTTTCAAGCAGGACCGTGTGCCAGGCACTGCACTCGTACTACGTACATTAACTTTAGTTCTCATTACAAATTGCCAGAGGTATTATTGCTATTAGTGTGCTTTTTGGTTTTTGGTTTTTGTTGTTGTTTTTACAGAAAGAACGAGAGAGAGAGAGAGAGAGAGAGAGATACTGAGATTAAAGGACTTGCTCAAGGTTACAGCTAATAAATAGCATTTTACATGTAAGGAAACCAGCAGTTAGAAATAAGTAACTTAGCAATATTTGCTCTTTCTCACTTTTGTTCTGTCCCCTTTTTTACCTTATTACAACTCCAGTTTATATCTATATAACCTCTAGACCACAACTTCCCAAAGGGTATATTGTGGAATAAAAACCTTCAGATCTTCCCCCAGAGAAACTTACTGGTCATACATGTTTGGGAGATGGCCCACTGAAGTCCTCCATTCAGCGTGTCACAGTACCCATTAGCACACCGAAGCCTCTGAGAAACGCTGCAGGAAGGAGTTTTCCTGTACTCGGGACTGAACCTTGAAGCAGTAGCTATTGACATCCCACAAAGCCAGAGGTCCATGGGATAAACTGTAGGAAAGGTTGACTGTGGGATAAGTCAACCAGTAAACGTAGTAATCACTATGCCATTTCCCTCCCAGCAGACATGGAGCACCATCCTCACCGTAAAATGTATGTAAAATTATTGAAAAACATACATTTGGTCTGATAATCTTCCAAAATGTGTTCAATCAATTTCCTAAAGGTTCTTTGATGTAATTTTTTTCCAACTCTGACAGCAAGTGATATTATAATAAAAGATGACAGAAATTGAGATCATTTTTATGTGAGAAATTGTACCCTAATAGATAGTTAAATTTATTTTATGTTACTGAAAATTTTTATCCTGATTGTTAAAATTAGTTTAAATCAATTATTTTAAACCAATGTAAGCATTTCAACTTGATGGAAAACCCAATGATAATCAAAACTACTTCTTCCCATTTCTTCTTCTAAATCCAGGACAAAAATGATGAGCATTAATTTATGTCCCCATCAGATCAGAACCCTCCAATTATTGAAGTTACTTAAAACTTCTTTTGAGTGAGGACAGTTTGGTACCAGACTGTATTTCAAATTCAAGTTAAGTACTTTTGAAGCAAGTCAAATAATAACTGCTACGTTGTCTCCTTATATTCTTTGATAACATTACGTACATTGCCTGTTTTTTGTTATTTCACTGTCATATATTTTGTTAAAATGTCATCAAGTTTAAGTTATTATTATATGCTCATTAGTTCTGCTGCCTTGGGATGTAATGACTCATATTAGTAGTCTTCATAATAAAAAGGGTTGGTGAATTTTTACTGAACTGTCCTTTTGGGACTATAATTTTTAATATTCTCAGGAAGCTTTGCCAATCCTTTTGTAATAAAGTGCTCTTACACTGTCTTCATCATTGACGAGTTCATAAGGACCAGAGCTGTCTGTGTGGCCTGTAAATGTTGAACACAGTGTTGATCTCACAAATTCCTTACTTGGAGAGTCACCAAAGGATATGTGATTAGAATGCAACTGTCTTATAAGCAAAAAAGGTGATTTTGTAATCTTTTAGCAATGGTCCCTACAGTTTAGTAGTTCACCTTTTTGAGGTAGTTACCAAACACTATTCAATTATCAGCAATATATTCTTATACTACATTTTAAAGTGTTGAGAACTATAGAAGGGGAAAAAAAAAAAGACTGGTATAGGCTAATTAACTCAGCTGCCAGCACTTTCAGGAGAGTTTAATTCCAGGGTAGGTCAATGATTTTGTACACAGATGAAAAAATATGTCCTAGGGAAGTAAGTTTTACTCAATGATCTAAATGAAATATTATTATATTTGTACATAAAGTATAGTTTGAAGATTATTTTGATTTCTGTTTTAATTACAAGTTTGGGATATAGTAAAATGATCAAACCTTCCATGTACAAAGTGAGTTTTGATGAATGTATATGCCCACTGTAACCACTACCCTAATAAAAATATAGAACCTTCACTCCCCAGATTTTCTTCTTTCTTAACTTCCGTAAGTTCTCCTTGCCCTCCCCTCTCACCCTTGCAACCTAACTTCTGTTCTAATTTCTATTTCCATAGATAGTTTTCCTTTTTTAACCTGTTGTTAAACTTCACATAAATGGTATATAGAAAATATACTCTTTTGTGTTTGGATTCTTTCACATAACAATGTTTTTGAGATTCATCTTGTTACAGTATCACTAATTCATTCTTTTTAATCACTAAATAGTATCCATTTTATAAACATCACAGTTTGTTAATCCATTTTTCTGTTGATGGACATCTGGGCAGCATCCAGGTTTTTACCATTATGAATAAAGCTTCTATTTTCAAGGATTTTTATCTTTGGGATTTAGTTGTCTTACTATGATGTACCTGGTTTCATCTTCTTTGTATCTGTCCTGTTAGTAATTGCTGGGCTTCTTTGGTTCATGATTCAAATGTTTTTCCTGCCCTATTCTCTTTTTCCTCCTCTTCTGGGATTTTGATTACATATATTGTATCACAGGTCACTTGGGCTTTGTTCATTTTTTTTTTTTCAATCTTTTTTCTCTCTGTTCTTTAGCTAGGGTGACCCTATTGATCAGTTTCAAGCTTACTGATGCTTTCTTCTGCCTTCTGCAATTGGCTATTAGGTCCATGCACTGACTCTTCCTTTCAGGTATTATACTTAGCAGTTCAAGTATCTCCACTTGGTTTTGTTGTTAAGATTTCAGTCTGTCGGTCAAAATACTCCATCTTTCACTCTTTATAGCCCTCTCTTTAAGTCCTTGAACATACTTATGGTAGTTGCTGTAAAGTCTTTGTTTGCTGATTCTAACTTCTGGGTCATCTCTGAGTCTGTTTTTATGGTTTTCTCTCTTTTTTCCCTGCTTCACTGTGGATCACATTTTTCTGTTTCTTTGCATATCTAGTAAGGTTTTGTTTCATGTTGGACATTATGATTGATGAGTTCTTGAGTCTCTGGAGTCTGTAATACTCTTCTGAAGAGTGTTCGTTTTTTCTTTGAGTAGGCACTTAAATTATTGGCCAATGACTGTGAATTTGTTCAGACTGGGTTTTATACCTTTACATGGTGACTTTTACCCTTCATTTTAGAGTAAATCCTTGCACCTGGAACATCATTGTACTCCTAAAGAATGACCTTTCTGGGTGTCGGTGGAAAGCCCATGGTGTTTATCCAGCCTGTCTAATTTGACAAGATTCAAACTCTGAACTGTCTCTCCCACGTGGGCAGCAGCTTACTTCTGTGCTCAGCTTCTTCAGCTTCCCATCTGCAGCCTGCTCCCGGCTCTGCGGAGTCTTCTCTGCGCAAACACAGTGCAGAATTCATCTGAAATATGGAGAGGAATTTAAACACAGATTTGGTGGGTGTTTGGCTTCCTTTTTTCAAGAATGTCCCTTCCTAGTTTCCATCAGTTCTAGCATCTCCAGACTCCATCTTTTGATACCTCAAGCAGAGAACTGCAGCCTTTTACTCTGATTCTAGCCATCTTGCAGGAAGAATTCTTTCATGTGAAGAGCCACCCGGTGCAGATCCCTTCCTTGCAGGGTTAAATCTCCCCAAGTTTCCGCTTACCTTTGGTTTCTCTCCAGTGCCACCAAATAGCTTTATATTTTGTCCAGTTTATCATTGTTACCAGTGGGAGAGTTAACTGATTACCAGAACAAGAACCCTCAGTATAGTATATTCTTTAAATGCATTTGTATTGAAATAAGGTTAATTTTTCCATACATTAATGTATTTTTGTAAACAAAAAAAGTATGCTTATATATAGGAAAAATATCTGGAAGACTATATTTTGATTTGTTATTTTCTGACTGGTAGGACTATTGGTGATTGCAATTTCTTTCTTTCTACTTATCTGTGTTTTCTACTTTTTCTACACAGGTTGAGAAGTAAAGTTGTTTTTTGGAGGGTTTTTTTTGTTTGTTTGTTTTGCTGTCCTAAGAAAATGGTTTACTTAAGATGACTATAATAAGATGTGCTTGTTCTTTGATGTATCTCATATTACGATGTTACTAGGTAAACTGTCTAAAATTCTTATAGTATATCTGCATGGTAAACAATAATCTTTCTGCTTGTAGGAATAGAAAAAAAATGGACAAATTAAAGTTAAATGGCTTATCCAGAATATCAAGTATATTGATAAAGTAGCCAGAAATAAAGCTCAAATTTCAGGTCCCTCAGTTCAGCTGTGTGAACTATTTTTAAGCCATCAGCAACAATGTATGCAGTTAATTCTACATTTTCTAATGGGTATGGAAGAAAATTATCGTAGTTAAATATAAGTCTCAAATATTTTAAAAACCTCACTTTAGTCTCTGATTTTAATCTCCTCTCCATGAAATCTTTTACTAGAACTTCTAGCAAATACATAATTTGACTGATTCTAATTTTCCTTGAGGTAGCCCTGCAAGGGCAAACAGCAAACTGGCGGGAAAGCACACATGGAGAGAGTCAGGAATTCCCTTCTTTTCTGGATTGCAAGGTTTTTCTTAAAATAGAGTCATATGGATATTTGTTAATCAGAGGTAGATATGTAACTTTAGCCAGGAATATTGTAATCATATTCTTATGTTTTTACTAAGGTAGTTCCCTTAAAATGTCATAAACTCCGTGATAGAATTTTTATTATCATTCTGAAGTTTAAAAGTGAAAGCAAATGAAATTATATTCTAGAAGATAGCAAGTCTATCTTTTAAATATGTATAGACATGGATGAGAATGAAGGGAAATAATCATTACGTCGTAATACTTTTCAGTATGGGATCCTGGACTGGATTCTGTAGAGAGCAAAAATGCTGTAAGTGCAACTGGCACAACTGGCATACAAGTGGTAGAGTAACATGTACCTGTCAGTGTAAAATTTTTTGTCTTTGATAACTGCACTGTGGTTATATTAGAGAATTCCTTGTTTTTAGGAAATACATACTAAAGGGCATATTTGCAACCTAGTCCCATATAGTTCAGAAACAATAATGTTTGTATACACAGATTTATGTGTGTACACAAAGTTGAGTGAATGATAAAATAAATACGATAAATGTTTTTAAAAACTGACAAATCTGGGTAAAGATATTCAGGAATTAACCATATTACTCTTGCAACTTTTTAAAGTTTGAAATATTTTTAAAATAAAATTTATTTTTTAGTTTAATACTTCTGGGTTCATTTTCTTAGAATATATTCAAATCTTTTTTTTTTCCATATAATGAACTATTATATTCTGAAAAAAAGTGTGAAGTATTATCAATTATAGAATAAATACAATGTTTGTCTTACATAATAACATCTAAGCTTAAAACTCAAGCAAAATTTCAAAAAATATTTTCTAATAATTATTGTAGATATTACATTTCAGTGCCTTGAGATTGCATCATTACAGATTTTTAACATTTTCTCTATTTCACCTTTAGAGATAAGAAACAAGATTTTTTACTGTGTCCATGAGTTTTGTTTCTTTGTTGCTTTCAATTTTGTGTTCCAGATATGAGTGGAATCATGTAGTGCTTGGGTTTTTTTTCTGTCTGACTTATTTCACTTACCAGTCAATGATTTAGTGGTTACCTGAGAGTAAGGGGGGAGGGGTGGAGGTGAAGGGACAGGGACACAAATACATGGTGATGGAAAGAGAGCTGACTCTGGGCGATGAGCACATAACACAACACATAGGTGATGTCATGTAGAATTGTGCACCTGGAACCTATGTAATTTTTACTAATCAGTGTCACCCCAATAAATTTAACAACTAAAAAAAAGGAAACAAGATTATTACAATTCAGCATATTTCAGTGAGGCCCATGCTGCCCCTCAACCTTTTGGCTATTCTTTCACGTCAGGAAGAGATGTGAATTATATAAAAGTGAAAATGTTGCTTTCCGTGTTAAGATCTACAGCAATCTTGTGCTATGTTGGAGAAAATTTTCTTTTTAAAAATACTGATCTGGAATGTTTACACAGAAACTTCATGTTTAGGAAATGACCTATTGATTGTCTATCTCAAGTTAGAAGCATTGACCTTGAGGCTCTTTTCTCCAATAGGTTTACATTTGTGGCTTATGAAAGATTGCTATCTGTAGTCAGCTGAGAGCCAATGCTCGTCTACCCACACTCAAGATACATTCAAGGTGCTGTTTTAGCAAAGAAGATAATGACACAGATAGAAAGAAAGAGTACAGAGGTATCTTAGCAGTATCATGTTAACCTATGACATTAATAGTTACTTTCTGTATTGCATTAACTGCTTCCGTATCGTATCACTGTGGCATGGGTCATCATTTTTATTTGGTTGTAACTACTATGCTAACTTCTGTGTTTAGTTTCCACCTTTAAAAACATAATAAGGAAAACTGAATCTTACAACAGGTTTTCATTTAACTTTAAAAGACATTGTTAATGAGGAACGAAGAGAGGAAAGGACTGCCTGCAGAAATTAAATAGAAAAAATGCACCAAACGTTTGTATACTCTTTTGTCTTTGGTATACTGTTTACCTATCAGTAAGAAATGTTTTCCAGGGAGCTCCCTGGTGATGTAATGGCTAAGGCTTCAGCGCTGTTGACGCTGTGGCCTGGGTTCGATTCCCAGCCAGGGAACTACCCACATAAAAATTAAAAAAAAAAAAAAAAAAAGAAGAAATTTTTTCCAGTTGGGGCTGTTCTTTTTTGGATCATCCATACATTCCAATCTTACTCTTCTTTGGTCAACAGGAAATATTTATTAACTTTCTGTATTCTTTAAAGGATTCTCTATATACAATCGTGGTACATAGAGAATATATATCCTTAGAAAATTAAGTGAATCATGTGCTATTTAAACTCCTTCTTTGATACAGGTAAGCTAACTAGCTCAGGAAAATAATATAAAAATGAAAAAAATCTTAATTGCATCAAAATGTTTTCTAAAAGTCCACATTGGTGTACCAAAGATAGCTATCGTTTTCTCACTTATTTTACCAGCCAGTTGACGCAGTAGGTCTCACATTACTTTAAAAAAGAAATAAGCATTCAGTTGCTTCAAACAAACCCTCAATAGGCTTCTACTCTTGCAGCCTTGTACTGTAGAGTTTAAGAGACTGGCATTTGGACTTAGGTATTTCAACAAATACTGATCAGGAGCCTTTATGTCTCAGGCACTGCCCTAGGCATTAGGAATAAAGGGTGAACAAAGCAAAGTCCCTGACCATTAGAAAGTTCCATAACCGGGGAGTTCCCTGGTGGTGTAGTGGCTTAAGGCTTCGGTGCTGTCAACGCCATGGCCTGGGTTCGATTCCCAGCCAGGGAACTACCCATAAAATAAAATAAAAGATAAACGTGGCTGTTGTACACACAGAAAGTTCCATAACCTTGCCAGACTGCATTTTCTTCCCAAGTAAAATGAGGATAATACTACCTACTTTATTAAATTATTCTCAGGTTTGTGTATTAAGGTGCTTATTGCCATGGCAGGAACATAATAAATACTCAATTAATTTTAACTTTTATTTCTTAATGGTGATAATAATTACTAGGAATACATATTACAGCCATATTACAACTTTAAATCTACCTGCTTAAAATTGAATTTTATAATTTATCTTTATGCTGTGGGCTGTATATCAATAATCATTTGTGGCTAGAGTATCATACCTAGCCTGAAAGTTTTACAGGCATGCCATCAGCACTATTTTTTTTAAATATTGGCCCTTCCTCCTCCCAAGCACTCTCTTAGCCCCCCACTTTTTGTAGCTAGAGGGGTCATCTATTTAGGCACATATCCTGTTAGCCTTTATAATTTTTTGAGTGAATATTAAAGCATACTGATGACCCCAAAATCACAAAAATAATCTGTCACCCAAGTTCTTGCCAGGAAAAATAAAAATATAACAACACAATTATCCAAAAAAAAATAAATAAAAAATAAGTGCAGTTGCCTAAAGGAGGTGATAGTCCATCCATTCCTTTAGATGTCTTGAGCAAGCCAGACCATCACGCACTGTCACGTCACCTGAAACACATTATCTTTACCTCCTTTGAGTTACTTTTCCCAAGTGGCTCTTCAGTGTTTTGTCATAAGTTTGCACTAAGGATACAAGCATAAAAAGCAACTGTTCTTCATAATTGATTTGCTTTTATCAACTAGATGGAGTGAATCATAGTCAACTGTACTACCTTCTTTGTATTTATCAATAGGAAATTCAGTCAAATTTTTGGCCATCATTGAGCAATTGTACAGGGTGTTGTATTATTAATCCTTATGTAGTACTTTTACCTCATCCCTACCTTTATCCTATTTCTCTACTTCTTTTTCTCTTTACCCCTTTTGCTTTTATTCTATTATAATGTATATGTAAGTCATCTCAAATGCTTCTTTCAATAAAGAATTTGAATAAATGACCATTAAACAAAAACCAAATGTATCTCTATCACTGTATTCTTACTATGATATTATTAAGCTTTTTATTATTAAATGGTTGGAGAGGTGTATAATTTTTATCCCCCTTTTTCACAATTTGTAAATATTTTTTCCAGTCATTGGGTTATCAGGTGACAGGGAGCCTTCATGACCAGTACTCAGCAATTCAAAGATATTACCTGACAGAGCTAGGTCTTCTTTAAGTGTATAATAAAAAAAAAAAAATTCAAATTAGAATATGTAGTAATTCTATGCCAGTTTTATGTTATTCATAATAATTTCCTTTATGTGATATTTTATTCATCTCATTAGTTAATGGTATGAATACATTTGAGGCTACTTTGTGTATAGTTTAAAGTTTTCTTATACATATGACTGGAAGAAATAAAAGTTACAAGACTTAGAAAAGAAAAAACAGAACTGAAATTGTTGACATATAATGGTTTATGTAGAAAATTCAAAATTTATAGATAAAAGTTTAGGTGAAAAGGATTATTTAGCAGGGTTGCTGGCTATAAAATCATTATACAAAATTCAGTTGCATTTCTGTGTCCCAAAAATAAGCAGTTAAAGATCAATTTATAGTAGCATCAGGAAGTATGCAGTACTAAAGAAATAAAGCTAGGAGGCATATCACGTTCATAGATTGGATCACTCAACATAGTAAAGATGTCAGTTCTCCATAAATAAATATATATATATTTATTTATACATACACACACACACATATATGTTTAATATAATTCCTGCCAAAATTCTAATAAGATTTTTTGTAGATATAAACTTTTGGAGTCCCCAGAAACCACCATCACTTCTGATACCAACTGCAAGTGGGTGTCCTTAGGACCACCTTCAGGTTTGGCTATTTGCCAGGACTTCCAGAACTCACTGAAAGCAGTTATGTTGACAGTGACAGCCTAGTAAAACAAATGGGTACAGACTAAAATCAACCAATGAAGAAGCACGTAGGGTAGAGTCCAGGAAAGTGCCAAGGATGCCTTTCCAGTTATCCTTTTCCATTCAAGTCATGGACAGTGCTGTCTTCTCCCAGCAACAGTGTGTGAGAGTACACATGGAGTATCGCAAACAGGGAAGCTCCTTCAGGCTTGGTGTCCAGCGTGTTTACTGGGACTCAGTTACACTGACACGGTTGACTACCTGCTTGGCTAACTTTAGTCTCCAGGTCCTCCTGGTACCATTTGGGACAAGGTCAGCCCTTTACTGTGCAGTAAACAAGACTATTCTAAAAAAAAAAATTTTTTTTTGGTTGGTTCCCTGAGTGGGGGTCCACCCAGGCCGCGGCGATCGAACCCAGGCCGCGGCGATGAGAGCGCTGAAGCCTAGCCACTACACCCCAGGGAACCCCCCTAGTCTAAAATTTTGATGGAAAGGCAAAGGAACTAAAATACCTAAAACAATTTTGATGGGAGAAATAGTCCACCCAATTTCAGTACATTACAGGCAAAGATGCAGACAAACTAGATCACTCCCACATTACTGAAGGGGTGTAAA
The DNA here is from genome assembly GCA_004026885.1 of Lyroderma lyra. NCBI lineage: Eukaryota > Metazoa > Chordata > Mammalia > Chiroptera > Megadermatidae > Lyroderma > Lyroderma lyra. The sequence continues at coordinate 50,499 of PVJL010006849.1, read as the reverse complement.
ATGGCTCAGTGTCCCTGGAAAACAGTGTGACAGTTTCTTGAAAAACTAAACATACAAGTATCATACAGCCCAGCAGTTGCACTGTTGGGCACTTATCCCAGAAAATGAAGATTATTTCACATAAAAATTGGTACATGAATGTTTATAGCAGCCTTATTCATAATAGCCAAAAAACTGGAAACAACCCAGATGTCCTTCAATAGGGAAACGGTTAAACAAACTGTGGTACATCCAGCAAACCGCTGATATGAGCAACCTGAGTAACTCTCCAGAGAATTAAGCTTAATGAAAAAACCCAATCCGAAAAACTTACATACTGTATGATCTCATTTACATATGAGGGTTGTCCAGAAAAAATGCAGCCATAAATACCTCTATTTTTCATATTGCATGGTGGGATACTTTCTGGACAGCCCTCATATCTTCTTTTTTTTTTTCAATTACTATCAGCATTCAATATTATATTAGTTTCAGGTATATAGCATAATAGAGATTTATATCATTTAAAAGTTATTCTCCCCCCCCCCCAATAAGTCTAGTACTTACCTGGCACTATACATAGTTTTCACAATATTATGGACTTTATTCCTTGTGCTGTACTTTATATCCCCTTGACTATTTCATAGCCACCAATTTGTATTTTTAATTCCTTCACCTTTTCACCCAGCCCTGCAAGCCTCCTCCCATCCAGCAACCATCAGTTTGTTCTGTTTTGTTCATTTATTTTATTTAGAGTCCACACATAAGTGAGATCACACAGTATTTGTCTTTCTCTGACTTAGTTCATGTAGCATAATACTTCTATTACATTCTTGAAATGACAAAGTTATAGAAGTAGAGAACAGGTTAGTGGTTGCTAGGGGTTAAAGACAAGCTAGAAGAGAAGTGGATGGGACTATAAAAGAGCAACATAGTGATCTTCATGGTGGTGGAAATATTCTGTATCTTAACTGTAGCATTGTCAGTATCATGGTTGTCACAGTTTACTGTGGTTTTACAAAGTGTTACTGTTGGAAAAAATTTAAAAAGGGACACAGGATCAGTCTGTGTTATTTCTACAACTGTTTATGACTCTACAATTATCTCAAAATATAAATCTAATTATAAATAAATTAATTAAATGAATGAATCTAAAAAATGAAATACAAATCCTCTATGGAAAAAATGATAAAACTTCATTAAGAGACATTAAACGTATCTAAATAAATGGCAAGATATAGCATGTTCATTGATTGAAAGACTCACTATTGTATATACATATATCAGTTCTCCTTAAATTGGCCTACGGGCTTTAGTACAACTCCAGAGCATTAAGTGACTGGGGTCATCTATAATGGCTAGTTTACCACCTCCTCCTTCCTCTGCTTCCTTGTTCTCTCCTGTTGGCTGTAAAGTAAAGGTGTGTGATATTCAAAGTCTGGCAAAGCAGTACAAAATAATACTGTGGATACTGAAGCTTCTACAGTGATTCATCTGTGTGTTCGGAATACCAGTAGCGCTTTGTTTTATAAATTCACAAGTTTTTACCACCATGATTTTCTGTATGTCTCTATTTCCTTAATTTCAAAATAGTGATCTTCATCAAAATAGTGCAGAAACCCATAGAAAATTTTCTATGATTCTATGTTTTGTTATATTTTAATAATGTTTAATAGGCATCGATTTTCTGGTGAATTCTGTTCTAGACAGTTGTTTATACAATAAATGTCAATAAAGCCTCAACGGTGATGTCCGGAATAAAAGGTTTTGAGGGATTACAGCCAAAGGATTTAAAGGTAAAGCAAAGTAGTTTTTATGCACAAAATGATGAGTGAAGCAAAGCAAGTATATGATAATATAATATGTATCATATACAAAATACTGAAACATGAAGAACAGAAGTAATTGATGTGTAGGAAGGTTAACCAAAGAAGGCTTATTAGAGGAAGTAAATATTGGACTGGATCTTAAGCAACTAAACATACATCTGCTGAAAATTATTTTCTTTTTTCACTGCTTAACCAATTTGTAAATACTGACTATATTACAACAAAATGTCTGAAACCTTGGCCTATCACAACCTCTCTGAAGTTTAGATTTCTTACCTATGAAATGAAATTGGTATACACAATTTTATCTAGGATCCTTTCCACATCTTTACTATTTTATATTTGATATATTTTCTGTCTGCATCTAAGTTTGGACCCAGCCAACTACATCTTGGAAATATATACAATTACAAGCTCTTGAATGGTTAGAGTTTGAGTGTCTGAGAGTTCTGAGCTCTGACATTTTCCTAAACCTCCTCTGATGCTAGTAAATTGTGTTTACTAGATTAGCACAACATTTTAGCTAAAGAGAGCTAGAAGATACTTTCAGTATTTGTCAGTGCTTATCAACTAACTGGTATTGGCCTGTGGATCACCTGAAGCTATCTCATCAGTTTGTAGGAGAGGCAAGGTAAGCACACCACTTCCTTTAAGCTTTAGTCATAGAATATTCAGCTATCATTATATTCTGATTTTAGAGGAGTTTATTTAACTCTAAAAGCTAGCATACACTTAAACATGAAGTATATTTTGTCAGTCTGTGTTGAAGATAAGTAAAAGTTGACCCCTGCTTTCAAAAACTTGACGATGGTAATCTCTTCTCTGGCTGGACTTCAGAATCTCAGACACCCAGCTCCTGAGATTTTGTAAAGGTTTAAGCAATGTCAGTTGGGCTGGAAAAATAGGGGTACTGATAGGAATGGGGGAATACACCCAGAAAATAAGGCTGGAACCAGAGAATGGAGGGCTTCAAACCAAATGAAGGAATTTTTATTAAATTTGATTATGAGAACCATTGGTTGGTTTTGAGCAGATAAATAAATATATGACACAAATAATACTGTAGACTGTTTCATCTGCAGCAGGGTGCAAGATGGAAGAGAAGCGACTGAAGGCAATGGAATGAGTTGGGAAGAAGTTTCTGGATTCTAAATGATAGGTCATTAAATCTAGAGTGCTAACAGGGAGCAGGGATGGAAAGTAAGAAAGAGAGGTATAATTGTCAGGATTTTATAACATTGCAATCAGGAGGCAGCTGACAAGGGAGGGCAAAACGAAAAGGTGGCTGAAAGGCTTTGAGCTCTCGTAGTTAAGAGAATGTGCGTCCATTCATAGAACTGAAGAACCCAGTGGCCAAGCCTGACCAGTGAGTAAGCCCACGGAGACCTCTGGATTGTCTGTGCAGGGAGGGGGTGCTGTGACAGTACCTTCCCTCTCCCAGTACCTCCCCACCACACACAGCAGTCCTTGTAAGGACTGAGAAAACAGAGGTATCAGCATGTATTACAAGAGCAGAATTGTTTAGGAAAATGCTGTTACTACGAAGTTCAACTCCATTTTTCCATTCACGACTTGGAAGTCTAATTTTATTGGACTCTCAACTCTTACTGAATATTACAGTTACTGTACCAGTAATTTATTTATGTGACCTAGCATCCAGTGAATTTTATATTCTGAACTGTATAGGAGATGAGTGAGCCCCAGAGAATCCTGTAGCGGTGGGAGGAGTTGGTAAAGGCAATCAGGAAGGGTTAATCCAACATTCTAACTCCCCATAAGCCGTTCACCATTCATCACTTCCCAACCACAGTACTCTTTAAAACGCTGGGAACTCTGCAAACAGCTCTTCCATTGCACTTGGAATAAAATTCAGACCTTTCACTGTGGCCTGTGAGACCTCACGTGGCTTGGAGGCTGCCCACCTCTCTGCACTATCTTCTACCACTGTGACCCTCACCTACCATGCTCTGGTCACTGCAGTTGTTTCATTCTTCACTTGTGACAAGTTCTTTGCTCCTCAGAGCCCCAGATTTGTTCTTCCAGATCTCTGCCTGCAGCACTCTGCCCCAGACCTTCACGTGGCTCCTTCTCACCATTCAGGTCTCAGGTCACAAGCCTTAACCACCCATTCTAAACTGGGGACCACCTCTCCTCATCCCACCTGCTCCTCCTCCTCATTCTGTCCCCATCCCCCATTGTGTTTTTTTCACAGTGCTTCTGACTCTCTGACATGGTCATGTTCATTAGTTTACTTATTTATTGCCTGTCATCCCTACTAACATGTATGCTACAGAGCAGAGCCTTTATATGTCTTGCTCACCACTGCATCCCCAGCCCCAAGAAATAGTGCCTGACAGACAATAAATATATGAATGTATAAATTAATCAATCACAGGATCTCTGGGAAAACTGACCACAAAATATATCCTTTAGAGTAGAATTCACAATTGAGAGAGGAGAACAATAGCAGATTCTGATATCTAAACTAATTAAATTGTTTTGTTTTGTTTTGTTTTGTTTTGAAATAAGGAAAGTATTTTGCAATTCAATCTCTGATCACACCCTTCCCTCCCTCCCTCTCATTCTTTCTCAATCTCTCTCTTTCTCTCTGTCTCTGTGTCTGTCTGTCTGTCTCTCTCTCTCTCCCTCTGTCATACACACACACACACAGTCAAACTAGCAGCCATAAGCCATGGGTATGTAGCTAGGAACATATAGCCCTTTCTGACAGTTTTATTTTAAAATGAGGCCCAGTAAAGCTCTTTGCCGATTGTGTTCGGAATGATTGGATCAGAAACCTGTAGTTACAGAAATAACTATTTTTTGGTTCTTTGCATTCCCTTGTGTAGTGCTCTGTGCTCTAAAAATCCTTTGGGAAAGGAAAACTGGGGGAAAAGAGCTTTTGCCCACACCTGGGCTCAAATTTTAAAGGGAAATAATATCCCTGGAGGCCAGGCCTCGTGGCAACAGTAATAATACTATGTGAGACAAGAATTAAACCAAAGAAAGCACTTCTGCACCAGCTGTCTGGGTTTGATAGGCAATCGAAACAATAAAAATGCATGCATTTTTTAATTGGTTAGGAGAAGGTTTATTAGAGAGGTCTGCCAGGTTTGATGTTAGAGACCTACAACTACTGCAGGCTGTCTACTCTGCCTAAAAATAAATTTACTTTTGTACACCTGAAACCAATATAATATTGTATGTCAACTATACTTTAGAAAATAATTTGGTTAAAAAAATGGATTAAGTTTACTTTCCAGGGTTGTTTCCCGGTACCCTATTCCCAGCCCCCAGCCTCCCCCCTGCTTCCGTAGATAAGAGATATAGAAAAGAAGCTGAAGGAAAGGACAGGCTGCCCCAGAAGCTGCAAATGACCCAAAAGTTTCCACCACTGATTTTATGTCTTTGTTTCAGCCCTTCTCTTATCTCTGGTCAAGCTTGATGACTTGCCTTTAGGGTCTCAACACAATCTCAGCTTTAACGGGCTTTTAACAGTGTTAGCAATGGGAAGAGACTTGCCTGTCCCTTACACAAGTAATTTAACAAGGCAATGCAACATGTTTACTGAGCTGCTCTGGGCACTTCCCTTACACAGTCTCAATGAACACCCGGCCCCACGCCATTTATTACCCCCATTGTGGCTGAGTCGCAACACTTGTGCCTTCTAAGTTAGAAAGTCTCCATTAGGCACTCTTCTCTGCCCAACTATTGGTAAGTTTAGATTTTTTTTAATGATGTTCTTCTTTGAAGCTCTAGAATTTATTTTTAAATGAATTTTAGTAGCTGTATTTTATTTCTTTTTAGAAGGCACATTATTTTTCAGTGCTCTGGTATTTCTCTAACTCTCTATAACTTTCTAAAAATAACTGCTGACACTCTCATAAATTCATTAGTTAATCCCACTGGGACTCAGTAATGCATATTACAGACCTCCTGATTTTTATATATTAGATTTTCTCAAGAATTCCCTTACCTGTTATTATCAACATAGCTATATTGACGGGGTCTTCATTACTTCCTAATTGCCCATATTTCTTTTTCTTGTTAAAGATCAATTTTTTAAATCAAGCCTTGTCATTTTGTAAGTATCGTAGACATATTATCCTGTTAATAGTAATGTTTCATATCTTTCTAGGTTTTTATTTCTTTTACACTTTATCATAGGAAACTTAAAAAAATTATTCATTACCTTTTCCTTTAAAAACAAATTCTTCTGTTGTTAGGGGATGCAGGGATGTCAGTGAGGGGGTAGGAGCACTTGCTAGTCCCCCCCCCCAAAAAAAAAAACAAAGATCTAAAAATGGCATTTCATATTCAAAGGGGAATTTGTGAACAGTTATACATGTATTCCCTATTCTAAACCATACCCTAAAATGTAAATTATGCACAGATTATAGAAATTATTCCATGACCTTTTGGTCTAAGACAATGTAAAATAACGTGATTCTTCTAATAATTAGAATAGTGAATGACTGACTAAAAAATTTTTCTAAATTATCTCTTTGGTGAGAACTTACTTAGACTGTCCATCGTATTATACTAGTAAGCCTCATCTCTAGCAAATCTGATTTGTGTATGTGTGTAATATCATTTGAAGAGTGATTATTTGCTTTCCTAAAGAATTATTCACTTTATTAGAAGATTCATTAAAGAAGTAAATCATCTACTTCCTTTCAAAATATTCTATTTACAAAAATTATATTTACACATAACTTTTTAAGATATCTAATTTGTAAAATGCGGTACAGCTTCAGAGTAGTCTGCATCTGCCAAAGTAAACATCAGGATTTTGGCTGCTAGCTCAGTAGCATACTTTGGCATAGTTTTTGCCCCACACACGCATACCAAAAAAATTCTAAGTACTAAGACCAAGTGAAGAGGAGTGTGCTCAAGGCAGACTTGGAGGAAACACTTGGATTGAAGTCATCGCAGGAAGAAGAGTAATAGACAAGATAGGATACTTCAATGTTTTCTTCTCTTTTATCCTTTTCTTTGAGCATTCTACTCTCGGAGCTGTTTCCAACCATTTTTGTTTAATTTCTAAATGATATTACATAACCGTCGGCTCCCTCTTTCTTGGTTCCATTGCAAGCCTTTTTTCTTAAATATACAGCAATTTGACCTGTGATTTGTAGTCTCATCCTTCATACTTAAAAGTTTCTAATCCTTTTGAACATTTTCACTATCTTCACTGCTCTGAAAATTACTAGTTTATTTTTAAAAACAAGTGATAGATAAAGGATAAGTATTCAATGTAGTATTTTAATTGGAAGATTCCCCCTATCCCTTGGCTTTTGGTTATCTCACAATGAACAATATCATTAACAAACAGTATTTTTGGAAGAAATACTAAGTGAAATAAAAGACATTTTCTACTCTGTATAAGTATAAAAGGGATAAGCAGAGTAGGGTTCAAATTATAGGGAAAATTAATGTATAATATAATAAAAAAGGAATTGACTATTTTTATTGAAGATGACTCTAGATCATCTAAATACCTTCTATTATAACAAATATTACACAGTGCTTTTATTATCCTGAAGTAAATTCTGGAGACAACATAACCCACCTACTTAGAAAATTGTTAAATTATTGTAATGCTCTAGTTAACATACAGAAGGAATGAAAGAAAAGTAACTCATAATAGAAATAATATGCAAATCAGTACTTAAAGTACTCAGGAAAATCTACATGAGAAGGCATAATATGATAGTCAGATACTCGGTCCTGTGCATAGAATCACCATGAATTCCCACTACAAACTCGGGTTGATGCAGTTGTGCTTATTGGCAACCCAAGTGCTGTGGGCAGTGATGCCATCAGTGATGAAATTTTCCCAGGTGGTAATCTACTGTTGGTAATATTCTGAACATAAAGTGCAAAATCCCTTTAATTTACATGGTTGTTGGATCATGCCAAAAATACTTTACCATTACTCCTGTGTGTTAAACAGATCTAAATTGTAATTCCATCTAATTATAAATAGGTTTTTCAACTATGTGAATAGCTAGTGGAACATGTAAAAACTATGTGGAATTCAGAACAATTCATTGTGCTGCACTGCCCTGCAAACTGCAGAACAACTACTGTCCCGGACCTTTTCCCACTAAATGCTACTACCTCTTTCCAATCAACTTGACCCCAAAAAATATCCCTACAGATTTCCAGAATGTCCCGGGCCACTACCATGCCCATTAAGAAACACTGATAGAGACTGAGCAAAGGCACTTTTTTGTTATGAAGCACTTAGACCCTATACATTTTATTTTGATGCTGAATTGATTTTATGGATTAAGCATATGAATATGCCCCAAAGCTAAATTATCCAGTAAAAACAAGCCTTCCAATCCAAACAGATACAAAAATCATTTCCTGAGAACATAGCAGGATCTAATATGAGAAACCCCTTTAGTCCCTGCACTATGGGAACCTCTCTAGATTAGAAAAAGGGAGTTTAAAAAGTGAAAAGTATTTCAGAATTTCTAAAATGAGAAGCTTTTGATAAGGGTAAAATTGTGGTAGAGAAAAGACCAAGCCCTAACAAACCAAATCTTTCTCCTTCTAATAGCATGGTTAGTACTAAAGGGATTCGTTTCCATGTTACCTACACATCACTGCAGCTAATTAATAAATGGCTGTTTTTTTAATTGGCCTAAACTTTCAGCTTTTACATCTTTTTATGAATAGGTAATGTAATGGCCTAGTGTTTCTATCCTGATGGAATAATTTCCTGTAAATTGTTGTAGGCTTGAAGTACTAAAATGCTGCTCTCAAAAGTTTTTTCTATTCTCTAAGCATCGCTATGGGTAGATATTCATATTAAATTTATAAATATTTTCATTGAACTTTGGCTCTGAATTTTTTAAAGTGGTCTCCAAACATGTTCGTGAAATGTGTATATGTAGCCCCAGGTGGACATGCAATGAACTCCCTTGCAATGCTATTTTTTAAGTTATTAAAAATCTATTTTAAAAAATTTAGGAAAGAAAGCCATTTTTCTATAAAATATTCATGTTACCACTCCTCAGTTTAGGGAGAATGCGCCCTCCCTGCTGCCAGTCTCTATAATTGTTTCCCACCTTGCTTAGTACCTTTACTCCTAGCAATTTTCCTTCCTCTGATAGAACATACATTGTCATTATTTATACTCTTAAATTGCAAGGGTAAATGTTGAGAGCCAGTGCAGATACTTAGTTATCTTAGGGACTTTGATCTTTTCAGCCCAAGACTAATCAAGCAGAGAGTCATCATAAGCTAAAACTAAAAAGCCTTTGTAGGATTTTATCACCAGGGAAATTTGTTCATCATTCAGAAAGACTGTCACTAGAAAAGGAAAAAAAAAAGGGGGGGGGGCTTAAAATTGCTTCAGACCATTGACTCCTTAGATCCCTCTAGATTCATAGATTGAATTGGTTTTCAAGGGGTGGGAGGAATTATGAGAAGAGTTCCCTGAGAAAGCAAAGCTTACAAATTGATCATAGTCTTGGTAGCACTAGTATGTGTAAGTGTGATCACCGCCGAGGAAATGCCAAATGAGCCAGGGAGCATGGGAAATGAGAAGAAAAAGAGGTAATTAACACCTTTTTTTTTTCTTATTTGTGTTTGGGGGTTGCCATGTAGTGTGCATATGATAATGGTCTTTCCAAAAGAAGAAATACAATTGATTTTAAAATATTTTATCATTATAAGTACAATTAAGAGTCCTACTATTGTTGAAATCAGTAGAGTTGCAGGCACTATAGAAATAGGCATTTTATAAACCTATCTAGAAACTGGGCCCCCTTCTAGATATACCCACAAAATATTATTTAAAGCCGATGTTTCTAAGAATGTGTAGAAATAACTGCTCACTTGGGTTTGGAGAATACAAATGCCTCCACCTTCAAAAAGAATTCTTTAAGAGTGTCATCTGAATAAATTAGTGAGGATTATAATAATAAGAAATATCTGGATGTTACATACATTTTAAAGAACTTGAATATTTACACACCTATTGATTCAAACAGGCATATGTATAATTTTTTTTCCAAGAATTATAGTAAGCCTTGTCAAAATCCAGTTTAGGATTTGCCAGGATAAACTTACACCCATATCTCTTGCTCATTGAATTACAATGAATTTTGCCCAAAATGAGTAAGCAAATAGAGAAATGACCTCATTTTTTTAGTCTAGATACAGTAGTGTTGGGAGATATTTCTCACAAGTCTGACTTCAATCCTAGACGTTAGTTCCAAATGCGGGTTTGTGAGGCCTATGTGCAGAAAAGAGGATAGAGAGCATCCTTGTGAGGGCACCTATAAAGAGAGGGGATCTCTAGTAGGGCCAGCTTCCACAGTTAAGTCACATGCACAGACTGTAGCTTTCTGCTCTCTGGTCTACTGCAGCCATAGCATCCTTATTGTTGTAACTCCCAGATTGTGATACTGTCACAAAACTGTTGCTAGGCAACAAATGTGGTTACCGGGTCTCAGCGAATAGCTGAAGGGGAAAGCAAAGTGTTGCACCATTGTAGAGTAACCATAGCAATGACCTACTATTACAGACTAAAGAATTATCATTAACAATGTTAAAGTATCAGACAGAGGCCCTGAATCTGGGACTTCCAAGCAGTATCTCTCTGCATAATTTAGTGATCTAGGAAGAGATTTCAACTGTCTCAAAGCTACTCACTCATTATTTCTATGGGAAAGTCTTAGTAATTATTATTTTCATTTTTTAATTTAAAAATCGTTCAGTTATGAACTTACTAATAAAATGATATAAGCTATCACAAAGAGTTAAAAACAGATTAATGCCCTCATCTGTTATGTTTTTGCTTGTTAAACTGAAGGTAGATTTTTATTTGAAAAATACTGAATTTTTGAAATACTAATTTAATTAGTATTAAATTGAAGCCACAGAAAGAAGCCATAAGAAAATAATCCTGTAAATTGACAACTAAACCTGTATTTTCTAAGTTGAATTCCTCCTGACAAAATAGGAGGTCTGGATGTTTTTTTAGTACACACTGCTTTGAAACATTTATTTTTAGCTTTTTGAAAACTGCCCCCTAAAATCTAAAAATGTAACCTAGGACACTTCCAGACAGTCTGTCTTGCATCTGGTCCTTCATTAGGCATCACGTACAATTTGGTCACAGTGACCTCGCTGAGGCAATCATGTCTAACAGCACGCTTTCAGGAGAGGCAAGAAAAATCCGATTTGTTTTCTTTATTTTCTCTTGGGAAGCAAAGAAACGTGGGTGCAGTAGGGTAGGTTCAGAAGCAGGATTCCGCGCCCGGGGGAAACCACTCCTCGCGCGCGCGCGGAGCCTGGGGAAGTGGGTGGTTTCGAGGCGGGAGAGGGAGTGGCCCTTCCCGCCGCGCGCCTCGATTGGCCCGGAGGGGCTGAGGCCCCGAGGACCGCCTGGCCGCGCCTCGGGCGACCCACTGACAAGTCCGGGCCGCGTCCTCGCGCCCGGGGCGGTATGGGGCTGAGGACGGAGGCGGCGGAGGTCCCGGGATCGCTGCCCCGGGCGCCGCCTGCGGAGGTGTGGATTTGCCGAGAACGTCAGCATTCCTCTGAACCCTGGGGGCAAAGTGGACTGGCAGGTACAGGTGTGGTCTGGGAGGTTGGGGGGAGGGGGGGCTGGAGCCCCGGAGGTGCAACGCGGGCTCGAGGGATGGAGGACGCGCGGCCTGCGCCCCGACTCGACCTGCGTGGGCCCCCAGCGAAGCTCCCTCGTAACCGAATCTGTGTTTTTTGCAGGCACCGACCGCCACGAGCTCACTTCCTGGAAGAGCTTCCCATCTATTTTCAAATTCTTTACCGAAGCCGCTGAGGCCAAGACCAGTTCCCTCAAGCCGACTCTGACGCGGCGCTCGCACCGAATCAAGCACGAAGAGCTGTAAGAGGAGAGCGAGCGAGACGGGGGAGGGGACGCCCTGGACCTACACTCGAGCATGCATCCACCCGGCTCCTAACTGCTTGTTGTCGGCGAGCAAACTCCCAGCCCCTCATTAGATTGTTTTCTTCCTAGAGCACAGGGTCGTGATATATACATCTAAATAGCGTTTTGCATTATTTCTAGATGAGTGCAACTGTCAAAGCAATATGGGTTCACTGGTCGTGCTTCCTGCGGGCTGAGCTCGGGCTTCGCGCTGCCCGTCAGCGCGCAGATTAAGGCTGACAGCGCCCTGCTCCGCGCGGCTGGCGAGTCTCTAATTGCCCTGACCGAGCCGCGCCGGCGCTGCGGGGCGAGTGGCGTCTGCGCGGTCCTACCGCCCGCTGCAGCGCAGCCTCTGCTCCCCACCCCCGGCCCCCCTTAATCATGTTCTTTTTTTCTTCCCCCTCTCCGAACAGAAGCAAACTTTTATTCTGGACTTCAGACTTACCTTTTTAAGTAGATTTTTCTCTACAGGCGTCTTATGCCTCTTTTTAAAAAAAGAGAGAGGAAAAGAAATTCACCCCCCCACACACACACACCCCCAAAAAAGCTAAATTTAAATTCAGAGCTTGAATGCCATGACATCCTATGTAGTTTGGGAAGCGCAAATTGTTCTCTTCCTAACGATCTATTTTCATTTCGAGACCAGAAGAAAAACTTTTCAGAAATCTGTAAAGTACCGAATCCATATTACCGCTGAAAATCCTTGCCAGTTGAATATGAGATTTTTACACAAGTCTCTTAATTTCACAAGAGATTATTTGAACCAAAACGTGACGAACAAATCTTTTAAGTATATGTGACAGAAGCCCATTTTTCAATAAAATTTCCAACTTTATCATTAGAATTGATTTTGCTTTTTGAATATATAATGTATATTGAGTGGCATTGTAATTATTTAGATAGTGTACTTAAGTTTTGCTTTTTAAATCTTTATGTGGAGGAAGTTTGTTGTTGTTAATCCTAGCTAGGATGATCTATTCTGATCTTTCGTAGAGTTAGACCCTTTTATGGGGATAAAAATTTTTTTACTGTCATCAGGATGAACCTGTGTACTCTTCAGCCTTTGTCTTCTGAAAGGTTAAGTGAGGCAAAAATGATTTTTTTAGTTTTCTGCTCTGACAGAAAGGGAAAGACCTGGTGTGGAAGATTTTCTCCTCTCCACCCAATAATACTCTTTTTAATAGTACACTTTCTCTGTAGGATTTTGCTCTACAGTATTTTAATCCAGCTAAGATCTGGCCAACACTGTGAAATAGAAGAGGTAAAATAAGTTAAGATTTTGCTGACTTTTGCATTCAAATATTAAATCTTAACATTATCAATTTTTAATTATTTAAAGAATTTAATTACCTAGTGAAGATTCTGTTTCTAACAGATAAGGATCTGAATTTAATATTCAGCCTTTTTTTAAAGTGTGTGCAACAATATGCCTGCCTTATTTGAGGACATGATAAAATGTACCCAAAAATGACTTAGAACTGTCTGACTCGTCAGAAAAAATAATTTAAAATAACCACCTCATGGATAAAATGTTTTTATATTATGAACTGATTTCAGCAAGTTTTAAAGCTAATAATATCTCTGTTTGGTGTATAAGTACACTCATTAGTTCCTATAGCTTTAATGATGGAAAATTAAAGTGATCTTTTTTCAGTAGTCATATATGCATATCTTTTTATGTTATTTTAGCAGAAACAGCATAGGAGGAACAATCAAAACATTATCCAGTTCCTGGATACCTTAAAATGTGTAACCCCACCAATGGCAGCCCGTTGGTCTGTAGTCTTTTCTGTTTTAGAAGTAATGGTGAACTGTATAAAATAAATGGTACCTTCCATTGAGAGGATTTGAGAATTGATGTGGATTGAATATATTTTTCAAAGTGTAATAAATGGTGTGGTGTTTTCAGTACCTGAAACTGTTCACAGGAAACTAATTTTGTTGCATTTTTTAAAGATCAGCACTTGTGCAATGCTAAATTTGTAAAGCTTCTGTGGCTGAATTAGAGCAGATATGCTCAGCTTATAAATAAAATCACTCCTATACCTTCTTTTCGATTTTCTCACCTCTCTTTTTAAAAACCTTTACTTTTAACTGGGGTAAATCACTGCTTAATTGCCTGCCATTAATACTTTGAAACTACTGGGTTGTTAGGCCTTACTTAACTATCTATAGACTGCTATTTGCAAACTTAAGTTGTGTAAATGTGATTTCTACTTGTGGATCTGAACTGTAGCCACCCAGAGAGAGCTAGGCAAACCATCCAGACCTCCAACTAATAACTGATAAGATTCCTTGTAATGTAGGATTTTTTAACCTGTTGATTATGGGTCTGTTGGTATAAATGTAAGAATGTTATCCACCTCAATTTTCCTGGAGTAACAACAATCAGATGGTAGTAAGTAGCCCGCCTGCTTAGATGCGACAAATGTTCATATTTCTGCTCTGATCTTCTCCCTATGTTGGTTTTTTCAGACAAGTTTTTTAGATGAGTAGAGGTTTAAAGTTTGGGTTTGTTTGGTTTTCTTTTTAATTATATACTCAGTTCTCAGAGCAAGTGGAATGGGAATCAAGGAGTTGTTGATAAATCTAAGATTCAAAATGGTCCTGTTAAAATTTAAAAGCCACATACTGCCTTGGAGCTTTCTATAGGTACCTAACATGCAGACATTGAACATTTTTATGGATTTTTGAAGGGGGATGGGAGGAATCTGCTTGTAATAATTTTTTTTTCTCAAGTTTCTGCCTCGTGCTTCACCCTAGATTGCATTCTTGTTTATATGAAAATAAATAAATAAAAGGTGTAAAGCACAGGAGTTTCCTATATACTAGGTATTTCTGTTTACCATTTTAAATAAAAACGATTTTCTCAACAAGCAGCGGCGTATTATTCTTGCTCCGAAGTTTGTTTATTCGTGTATAGGGTTTAATAAAAGCAGAAACTTCAAAAGAATGATGGGACAGCATTCATCAATATTTTAAACATTATAGCTGCTCATTATTACTATTATTCTTGCTGTAAGGTAATACCCTAACTCGTTGAGTCACTGTTTGGCTTGGACCTTTCACAAAGCTAACATTTTTTAATATATTTGTTTTTAATGTCTTCTTAGCTACAAGGAAATTTGAATCTGTTGTTAAACTTTCATTTTATAAAATACACTTTAGTATACAGTAAACAAATGTGTTTTCCAAAAGGAGTCTGAATGAGAGTAAATTGTTCCCAAATCCTTATATAAGTCCCTGATGTATTACCACATCTAATCTGAAAATATCTTGTTTACATTTACCTTACAGCTTTTTCCTTCTTTAATGCCTGTATAACTCCTTTGAGAGAGTGTAGGTGACAAATTATGTTAGCTATATTATCTGTGCTAATAAGTTAGATTTTTTTTTATGTTTCTCTGGATTATCTGGAGTTCCAATCCAAATACATGTGTGTCTCCTGTCATATTCATAGTTTGTAACTCTAAACTGATATGTTCATTTTGTTGTCTGTAACACTGATTCATTTAAGCAAGATTACTGTTTCAGAAAGTTGAAATTTTTTCTCAAAAACTTTTTCTATGCCTCTGAAGAGAAAAATGTCTTTAAATAAATGTGAGACATTCTCATCTTTGAAATATGGGTGGCCAAAAACAGGAGGAGGATAATGGTGGTTATATTATGATTACTTATTAGGGGCTGTAATAATATAAAATAAAAGACTCCAGGAGGCACTCCCTTTCAAAAATTGAATACTTTCCTTCCTTCCTTCCTTGTATAGAGTGACTGAGTGGGAGTCTCTTGAATTGTTCGTCTTCCTTTTATCTAATATTCTATTAATCTCCAAAAAGATCAGTTTGAGTCTGGGAAAGGGTTTTTAATCAACACTTCACAGAGCTTAAAGCTACCCTACCTAACGTGTCAGCTTTGTGAGGAGGTTTTAGATTTAAAGCATTGCAACTGTCATGCACTGTACTAAAAGTAAAGAATGTACACCAAGTGGAAGATGTTGAAAAGAGGGAAATAGCACAAAGTCGATTAACGGAGATTCGAGAATAGAAGTAGCCATCAAAGCATTCCAGCGTTTATCTTGAAATCTATGTAGAGTTAAAAAAAAAAAAAAAGCAACAATGATAGTTTTAAACCTCACACTTAGGAGGGATGAATGTTGATTTAATTGATTCATTTGGATCGATGTTTTTAAAGTTTCACACCACTGATCTTTCATGTAGTGATGTCTTTAGCAGTCAGTGGTCTGACATGAGCCTTCTCAGATTTCATCAGTAGGACTCGCCATGACATCTGAAATTATGCAACAGCCTGTGAGATGGTAACTTTGGAATTGGGAGACCTTGGTGCCAAAGAGCATGGTTAGATTGAAGAACTCTTGTTCATCCTTAGCACAAAGGTTTTAGAGGAGTGGTAATTGTAAATGAACCATAAAGGTTAAAGTCACCAAATATTATATGTGGGCTTTAATTGCTAGATAGGAGAAAGTCATCCTGAAAGTTTGACCATTAAGTGGATATCACGCAGTGACCAGTATTTTCCCCTTAAATGTAAAAAGCCTGAAAACAGAAATTTTACTAAATCCAGGAGGCCATCCAGGCAACTTTTTTCAGTCCTTTGCCTTGAGATTTGTCAAAAACTTTTTACTATATTTTTGTATTGTTGGAGTTTAGTTCTGTTTGAAACAGACATGAAACATGTTTCTAGAAGGAAATCTAGAAAGGCCCTGCATCTTTTCTTTCCAGATCATTCAGTTTTTTCTTCCTTGGTATTACATCGGGTAATATGGGAGACTGTAATAGGTAAAATAATGTTGAACTGTACTTTGTTACCAGCCTGCAGTACCAATACAAAGAATCTGAAATGAAAAGACAACCAACACTCTTAAGAATGATATGTCTCTTTTTAAAGTTTACAATTTGAATAATGAACTTGGATAGAAACTTGGCAGGAAAACAAACCATAGCACCATCACATCACCAACCATTTTCACTTTTCTGTCCAATTTCAGAGTGCATGTGTTTGTGAGTATTTCACTAGATCAGTGACAGCTCTTTATTTGCATAATTATATGCTCTGGTCTGAAGAGAAAACTAACCCCCAAATTTCATGGGTCACCAAACTGCAACAATCAATGTTTTATCACGTATGCTAAGCAAAATCTAAGAAGCTATATGAAGTTTCTTGGGGAGTTTTTACTCCTCAGAAAATTAAGGAGTTTTTCTCTCCTGAATAGATTCAAAATCTTTCCAAGTTCTTTGTAACTGAATTCTGTTTGAAGGCAAAACTAAAGATTAACATGTAGGTCTGGATTTTAAACTCACTAGCATTACTTCAAAGTGGCTTAAGGAGAGCAGCATTTTTGGAACACTAAACTTTTAAATTCTAAGTACTGTCCTTCATTGCTCTGAAGAAAAATATTGGTCAAATTATGATTAGTCAAAATGAAGTCTGAGCTAACTATAATTGAATATAAAGCTCATTTCATTCTCTGAAATAACTCAGGGATTTTTTAAAGACCTAATACAAAAATATGTATATATGCATATATATGTGTGTATGTATACCATATACGTACACATATTTACCCATGGGATACATACGCCCCACCAGAAATAGATGACATATATGTATATGTCTTTTTGGTGCATATAACATAGTAGGTATTCAATATATGGTGGTCACCAGGATTATGTGTAAACTTAGTTTCTTTTAAATAAACACTTCATGTTCAAATTTTGCAAGACATTGCAATAATATTTTAATGCCTGAAGTTTATTTGCATCTGTAAATTCTCTTTGTATGTAATGTATATTTGTGTGTAAAGTGGCTTTATTTCATTAAAGAAAAAATGGTTTAAACTGTTGGTGTCTTTAGTTTGTAGGCAATCTGCCAGACTTGAGATACAATGGAGCTTAGAGACACATGCAGAGAGTGACTTTGTTATGGAGTTATTAAAATCCCAGAAAATATGACTTTACCTAGGCTGTTAAGTCTAGGTAAAGGAATATTCTAGGTGCATGATTGAATTACACTGCACAAAAATTTAGGTATAAATTTCATTTAAAAGCATACAATACAATGTCTTTTATTTGAAGTGATTTGTTTGTAATTATATATTAACATGTTTTAAAATCAGGTAATATACTCTCATCAAGAAAAATGTTAGAAAAAAACATTGAGGGAAAATCTTTAAGAACTGCATAATTTTGAAGTATTTTATTCTCTGTCTTAAAGAAGGAAGAGAGGTCTTAGGTCAGATATCACAAATTTCCTGAAATAATTCAAGTGAAAAGGAAACCAATGTCTCCCAAGTTTTTAAAGGTGAATTATGAATGAAAGACATTTTCTGTCTCTTTTAGTCTAAAAACTTAAACATCTGCTCATCAGTAATACTATCACATCTCACCTTCTTACTGAAATATTCACCTAGTTATACTCCCTCTTGGGCTACCCCCATCATCTACCTCTCCAGAAATTTCTGTTTGGACTGAAGATCTTGGATTCCTCTTGGTGAAAACTCCTCAAAATTGAACCTGTAAAAACAAAGTTTAGCATTGTTATCAAAATGAGTTAGTAAGCAAATGAGTTAATGCTGCTTTCTAAGCATACTAAAAAATAAAAAGAACCCTCCTAGATTATTGTTTAAAAGTTTGTAAGTTGAGGACCTATGTGCCTCTGAGTTTAAGTAATTTGCATTTTGTTTTTTACAGTATAAACTCTTGAAAGTAATAGATAATATGTATGCCTAATTACATTTTTTTTTCTCATTTGACCTTTGTGGAAACTGGCTATGAGTTTCACATAAGGCTGTACTTTCTACTCTGCCTGGGACATAGAAAATTTTGTTGTGTCCTACTAAATTCCACACATGAAGGGATTGACCCTATAGCTGAAAGACCTATTTTTTAAATCATTTTTACGTATTTTGGTTCAAGTGCCACTTAATCCCATTGTGCCTGAAAAAGGTATCTGATCCAGTTCATCTTCATGTAACTCCAAATAATTTTCCAAATTTTTAAAATTATAATTATATAAATGGGTTTATTTTCCCAATAAATGTTCATACCTTCTCTGGGTATTTAGATAATCAAGATTTATCAACTGAAGAAATATTGATGGTTGGTTGGCTTTGGGGGCTTTTTTGTTTTTGAGAGTTGTTTTGTTTTACTCTTGCTTTGCCTCAGTAAATTACTCAATATCATCCCCTGGAATAACCATGTCTAAAAAATAACCCTAGCACAAAGTGTCACAATTTCGCTTTCATACAATTTTGAAAGAAAACCATTAAAATTGCATTGATCTTACAAATATTGATCTAGTGCTTGATATCAAATATCAAATGAGATCCTGTCAGTTGCTGCTGATCATTGTGTCAAGCTATTTGAACTCTTTCTCTTCTTCACTGTCACATGAATTCAAGTTATCGAGGCTAAGGTTTTCATGATTAACACAATTAAGGTATTTTTTTCTGTTTTTCACATTTCTGATTTGACCAAACAGTATTCTACTTGAAATTTTGTGACATGATTTCATATGTATGTGTGCACAGACTTTTGTAAAAGCATGTACTTTACACAAGTGTATAAAAACTTTTTTTTTTTTTTTTTGCAAAAGTGTGATTCACCTACATGGTTGGCTATGGTTCTATTTAGTTCTTTATTCTAAGTTTGGAATAATTTTTATCTGTATTCTGCTTTCTTTCTGGTCACCTGTCTTAAGGTCAAATTTGTTTTAAGAGACTAGCTGTTAGCATACGTTTTAGAACTTAGAATGAAGTCTTAGTCATTTCAAATTTACACACACATACACACACAGAGAGAGAACAATAGGTAAATCCCTCCTTTTATGGATGACTAAAATATAATTGCAGCATTTGGCCTGCATGGAGTTTAGAGAATTACTTATATGAAATTGGATCTATATATATATGTTAGTGCACTCTCAATAAACTCAATGCTAAGGCATGCTGACCTTTTATATCATATAATATCTGGAAATAGCCAAGCGCCTTTGGATATGTTTAAGGTCTCAAGTGACCCTTTTTTTTTTTCCCGCCTTTCTCTTTACTTTGTCCATGAAGAATTGATAATTACATTACTTTGAAATATGGAACAATTCAGAGGAAACCATCCTATAATGACCAGTTAACACTGTTGTCTGACTAAATAGTACAGGCTGAGAACCAGAGTAGAACCTTCCGAGAGTACTGTTTAAATTGTACATTCACATGAGAGTTTTGCACGTTCGTAGGGAGATGTAAATTCCCAGCCGCACTCTTCCACGTTTTACACCTGAGCTCCGTTTGGGTCCAGGAAAATAACGCAGCGTTCTTCCCAGCACCATGGACAGCGCTCAGCGCGCCCCAGCCCCTCTCCCCGACGCCAGAACCCCGAAGTCCTGGCCCTCGCCTGCTCCCCGCTGAGCACTCCCTCGCCGTAGGAAACTAGCTCCTCAAGTATTGGGGTCGGAGCCCAAGCAGCGATGAGTTTAAAAAGTACACAGTTTATGGGTACACAGTCTTGCTTGCTCCACGCCGGCTGTTAACAGGCTTCCCTAGAGCTGGCACACCATTTGCCTGCTCCCCGATTTTGCATCTACTTTATGATGAAAGCAGCGCCACTCTAAGTCATTTTTGTGGTACAAGTCTTACCGCCCCCCCCCACACACACACACACACAACTTTTATTTTTCCAACTTTTACCACCACCCTCGAAGCTGGCCAGATCTGTTACCGGCTCCGGTAGGAGAGGTATGAGCTATGAGCATATTCTACCTGGGCTGGAGCTCCCAGTCGCCAGAGAGGCACGTCCCAGGGGCTGTACGTCCAGACACACCCGACCCTCGGTCGCACGGCTCTGCGCGTGCCCGGAGCTGTCGGGCTGCTGCGCCCAGGTACCAGTTAATCACAGCCCCGAGGGAGGTAGCTCTGCAGCAGGAACCCGGCTGGCAGCCTAAAGAGCCTGACAACAACTAACTTGACAGCACTAAAAAGGGGGCGCGTCTGGTTCAATACTCACTACCACGTTTTCTCCTACTTGCAGACCTCAATTCCAAGTTCCAAAATTTCGACACGTCTCCCTGGTAGGCTTTCTGACTGCCGCGGTAAGGAGAGTACAACACAGGAAGACCACTCCCGTGGGTCCCTTTTTCATTGCATGGTCTCCCTGGAAACACTTAAGTCACCACTCCTAAATCAAGACTAATTTTTAAAGATTTCAGATTGCACTTTGCTTTACTGAAAGTCACCTCACTTGTTGGGCTTTGAATCAAATCTCTTCCCGCCCACTGGAACCCTATTCTACTCTCTTAAACCGACTTTGAAGACGGAAATACTATGTTTAGAGCAGGTGAGATGGCCAAAACCAAAATTTCTATTAAGTATCAAATGCACAAAAATAGTTTCAAACCAACTTAACCCAAACTTTACCAGAAAGAGCCAAGAAAGTGAAAAAGAGAGAGAATCCTGGTATCTTAAGGCATGCCTTTACCTTTTAAAAAAAAGCCTTGATAAACTCATTTTACAATGGCTTTTGTATAGCAACATGAATTACAATACATTTCAGGATACAAGTGTTCTCCATTTGGCATAATATTATAATGAAAAATGTTCGTGATTCTTCAGGTTAGCGATCTAGCTTCCAAGCCCTGTATATTATATCCCTTAAGACATCCAAGTAGTTTAGTAAATAGTTTACAGGTTAACAGTTCAGTCGTTCTCATAAAGCGCTGCTTACACAAAGTTCTTTACCCTTTTAAGTGTGCAAAATCACTGCTGAGTTCTTCCCAAAGATAATTTTTTCCTCATAGTTTGCTCATTCTCACAGTCACCAGAGTCGTTTTGCTCAAAAACTGGGGAAGACACATCTGCGCTACTGGAGCAGCTCCGCCCTGAGCCCAGCGGCACGACCCTCCCGCGGAGGCTGGGACCCGCACTGGGCAGCTCTGCAGCTCCCATGTGCAGGGGCGTAAAGGGGACCTGTTGAATAAGTCACTTGGAGACTCACATGTTCTAGACTGGGGTCCACCTCCCAAGATCCAAACTGAAATATCTCTGTAATGTTTGCATGCTATTTGCTGGTATAATTATCCAGAGCGTGGTCCTGAGTGTTGTCGTTGGATAAATGAAATGTTTTAGTCTTAGTGTCCAGGGATTCAGGAGCAAGAGAAGGGAATCGTGTGCGGAGAAGGACACGGGCTCTCCTTTGTTGGTGCAGGGAAACTGGGAGAGTTTGGGCGTAGAATAGATAGCACTGAAGTCCTGGGTGCCTGGCATTTGGTCCCTCGGTTTGGGTTTCGGGGAGTCACCTTTACTGCAGATTTTCCTTATGACCTGGGGGACAGGGTAGTTAAGATCTTCATTTAAATAATCAGGAGTTTCTTATTTTTGAAAAAGTATATTCTTGACACAGTTTCAGAAGGACTTTTCTGAGCTATTATAAATCAATCAGAAACTCCCAGAGCTGGATGGATATTTTAGGACAACTTTGCCAGAGAAACAATGTGGAGAAGAGAAATACAAGAAGCTCATTTAAAACAAACAAACAAAAACCCAACAATTAAAAACATTGAGTGATACTGATTAGTCCCCCCAAAAGGAGTTTTCCAATGATGTGTGCGCCCACCTGTATGCATTCGATGATACTTTAAACCCCTTACGGTATAGTCACCCCCTTTTTATCAAGACTTTCCCTTAATTCCAACTTTAGTTTTCTCGAGAATTGCTGCTGTTTTATCCATGTTGTCCCCTTCAAAGTCTTTTAAAACAGGTTTCCTTGTCTCTTTCTCATTTGTCAATGTCAAATATCCACTGCCTATTTAGTTAAAGAAAAGTGTGGATTTCATATGTTATAAAAGAACAGCTTTCTTTATTTGGTTTCTTGGAAATCAATAATCTCTTAAACACTTGCCCAGACCCCGTGGGGAAAGGGGAAACGTAAACAGTCACTACCAAACTGCAGCATGACCGCGCTGGTTAAAATCTGCAGGGCGATCTCTGAACGCGGGTAGGTAGGAGGGACCGACTGCGGACGAAGCCCAGCCCCGGGCCGGGAAGGGCCGGCGGTCCGACGCCTCGCTCCTTCCTCTCCGACGTGCCCAGGGCGACAGCTGTCTCGGAGAATCGGGAGCTGATTCTAAACTTCCCTATAAGGCGTCTTAGTAGCCGTACTGGTCTTCAAATAATTGATCTGGGAGATGGCTGACCACAGGGAGGTTGCAAAAGACAATTACCCCCATTAGAAGAAACACCATGATTTCAGTCTTTCCTAACATAATTAAAGGCTTCGGTAATACTCCCTTATTTCATCTCATGCTGAAAAAAGAAAAAGGAAATAGAAAGAAAGAGAGAGGAAAATCACCTACTCCTCTAGCAAATCAAACTTTAAAGTAACTTTAAAATAAATTCAACCATTTATTTGCTGCTTTTTAAAATTAGTAATGCATGTGAGGAAATGGGTGAGTCATTAGAATAACTGGGTCACACATTAGCTAGCTGTTTGCCTTTAGCGGGAGGGTCACATCTAGTTTTTCATTTAGCCACTTGCAGAACTATGTGTGTTCCTGATTGGATTATATTTGCAGAAGATTCTGACCGGGGCTCTTGAGAAGGTAATAAAATATATGAAATTTCTCAAGTAAAGACTTGGGAGGGATTTACAAGCCTTTGAGGGACCGTTGATCCACTGGAAGCACAACTCACTCAAATTTGAATTTTCATGATCAACTTTCAACCCTGAGAAAGCGAGAGCCATTTGCTTAACTTAATCTGGAACATATGTTTGCACCAGTAGCAGGTTTTTTGGTGTGTGGCTGGGGCTGATCAAGTTGTAAATTTTCCGCTTTAGGTTTTCATCGCCTGCTAGTTTCAGCCTAACACCCAGAGAGAGACTTTGCGGGGTTCTTCACCAAAGCAGCCAGAGTTTAACAAAAGGTTTCCAACCCACCCAGCTTTGAGTGTTGCTGATTTTCCCAAAGGTGGGATATATCTATAGAAATTGGTTTTCTAAATCCTAAAAACAAGTAACAAGTTAAACTCTCTTTTGTTGGTGTTTGTAAAATGTCCATGTACAGGTTTTTCTTCTTTTCTCCCTCTCTCTCTCTCTCTCTCTCTCTCCCTTGCACTTGCCTTCTCACCTGCAACCTTTTCTTTAAGGGACACACAATAGCAGGACAGAGGTGGGTGCTGCAAAAATGACGTCTTCATTGGACAAAACAATATACAGGTCCTTTTGGCTCATCTTAATTTTTTTCCATCAGAAACTTAGAACTATTGATTTTCTGTCTCATTGTGCTTCCCCACAAAGGAGTTCTAAACAAAAAGTGCTTTCAATATCTGAGAAGAATCACCCAGTAATTAAAATAAATATACATTAGAATCCAGGAATCATCCTTCAAGTGAAACAAGCTTTGTGGTGGCTTGTGTTACTAATATTAAAACACATCTCCTTGTGCACATGAATTCTAGTATTTGGGCTTTAAAGAAATTATAATAATTTTTAAATCAATTAATGATATACCATAATGATAAATGAAAGTAATAAGTTCCCTAATATCAGCTTACTTCAGCCTGAAGTGGGAATGGGAGTAGTGGTGGGACCTAGAGGTGGACTGGAGGTGAGGCTAAAGGACTGTAAATACGCATCTGGACCTGCTGATTTATCTTCTTCCTGAAAATCTCAATCAGCTTACTGGAGGAAAAGTTACGAAAGTGCTTTAAAATGCATCAGAATGAGTAATTGAGCCATAAATATGCCCTAAATTCAGGTGCACAATTTCACTAAACGTTATTATATGGATGAAGATGAGCAGCTCCCACTTGGACACTACCTGAATCAAAAAGTGGACAACAGTGACAAAAACAAGGGCAATAATAACACTACCAGCACTGTGCTAATCAAATGCCCACCAGTTGAGAACAACGGTGCGAAAAAGCCGCTTTAATTCTGCTCTGGAAGGTCCTGAGACGCCGAGCGCCATCTAGCAAGCAAAGTTAGAATCAAAGTGCGCCTGAGCCCAGCGCAGAGACCACGGAACTGGGAAGCGAAGCCTGATTTCAAGACACACACACTTGCTGCTGCTTAACCACCGGCCCAGCCTCACCTGGGCCCAGAGCTACCTGCGTGTTTCTGCTCTTCTCCCTGCCAGCCAGCTCACACAAACTTACCTACTGAGGTGAGACAGACCCGTTCTGCCCCAAGCTAAGGCTAGAGGACAGCTCCTCCCAGGCTTGCTTATTGTCTTCAATTAGAACGAGCGGCCTTCCCCTTCCCACCACCCCCGCCACCCCCTCCAACCAGGCCAGCGTCTAATTCTGCACCTTCCTCTCCACCTGGGGACAAAGAGCAGCGCCTGAAAGGCTCACCTTGGGCTGACATGACTGCCAGGGCTTCAGCGCAGAGGAAGGCACATCGCAGGGGAGCCCTAGCGGGGTTTGAGAAGTCATCCTGAGTTTGCAGGGCTGCCCAGTCGTCTCTCGACGGGCGACCAGAGCCCCATCTCTGAGTGGCGTTAAGACTCAGAGTTACTTAAGCCACGGATGGTCATGGAAACTGGATGCTGCCTTCCAAGTACGAAGAGTCTAACTTTATGCTTCTCCGGGCAACCAGGTCTTGGATATTTCCTTTGGCTGAAGAAAAGTCAAAGGTAGCGACAGCGCTGCCCAATACCCCTGTTAGTTTGTAGCTTGAGGGGAAAAACAGCACTTTTTCCATGTTTTAGGTTTGAATGATGTTACCTAATTATATGAGTATTCTGAGGAACTAGGTTAACCAAACAAAGCTTCTGGTGTTGGGATCTGAAGAAAGCAAAGAATAATCTGTTGGTTTCGGTACAGGCAAACCCCCACGATTTTCTTTTGCACCAGCCGCTCTGAATGCAAAAGAGTGAGGGGCTTCTTCTCAATACTGTGTGTCAGCTCTCTAAAGGACTTCTGTCGTGTGCTTCTGGGATTTCACTCTAAGATGGGGCGGGGTGCGGAATCCAGTGTACATACATGCTAGCCTTAAACTACTCCTAATTTCCTGCTATTGAATATTGCCTTTGTAATAACTCATTGATTCACATTGTTCGTAGAGTACAGTCAGAGCTTGGGTTTTCTATTGTTCTGTCCCCTGCTCCCACCCCACACAGACCATTTTTTGCCAGTGAAGTGTTTTGTAAAAAAACAAAACAAACAAACACACAAAACCAACCAAACAAACCTTTGAAAATGAATTTTAAGGCATTCCAGTTTTACATGCTACTCCAATCTCAGGTTTGCTTCTCCATGAAAAGAGGCGTAACAGATACGAAGTAACAGTTCTCTTCATTTTCCTGCTATGCTATGTACTGTGCAAAGCAACCACATTGAGAATAAAGGAAGCATTAGATAAGAATATGCTCAAAGTGCTGATTAAAGTATCTCCACAGGTTATAGATTTCCAGGAAAAAAATCCACAAAAATCACACTCCACCCAACAAACCTAAGCCAAGAGAGAGAGAGAGTGTCAGAACTTAGTCGACAATTTACAGAACATCTAAAACATTGTTATAAAACTTCCTGGTCTTCTCCTGCCTGAAAACACATGTAAAGATCTAAGGGTGGAAAGTAGATAACAATTCACACTGCCTCTTCCTCTCTGAAGTTCAGAGAAGTTCCCAGGACAGTCTTGCCTCAGATCACACACAAAAAATTTTTTTAACTTCTTTTGGGTGTCTTGTTAAATAGCACATTTCTCCCATCAAGGTCTTCTTAAACACGGAATCTTTTCCTAGACAGGGTACCCAGCTGTTTAATTTAACATTGATTTATTGCTTTTAAAAGTAAATTTACACACATGCCAGCAGCGCTCCGTTTTGTTTCCCTAGACTCTGAGATTTATTTTCTACTTAGCGCTTGTCTGACAAAACAATGTCCTTTAACTTTATTACACATCGATGAGGAAATCTGTCTTATTTTTGTTCGGATTTATTGCTGTGTTGCTTGTGGGCACTTTTGTGATCCAGAAAGGCTGAAGTCCGAAAATAAATAGAAAATCAAACAGAGTTTATCCCCAAATAATAATAAAAACCTAGAATATGGCCCACCATATACCAACTTGCTGTGGGGTGGGAAGGGGCAGAGGATGAAGTTCTCTTGGCGAGCACAGTTAGTGAAGAAGAAGAAGAAAAATTATTTTTAATGGCCAGGTAGCATTTGAAAATAAAGTAGCCAACTCTGGGTTCTGTAAGATCTCCAAGTTCTTGGTTAAACTGTATGTGGAATGCACAGGGCAGGGCGGCGAACCTGCACGCCTCCCCAGCCCGTGGCTGCCTTACCTCCGTGCAGAACTCCCAATTATCACATGTTCATGATGACTGAGCCCAAGGGAATTAAGATGGACTTTGAAGCAGCTTTTACGGTACACTTCATCTACATTTGGGTTTTCTTTAGTTCTCATTAAAAGGGCCACTTTCTTCTTTTCATTAATATACTGTCTTTGTGTCCTTCATTTCACTCTCTTTAAAAAAGTTCTCTCATCAGATCAAGTGCAAAAAGGAGGGGGTGACATAATAACCATCATAATCACGATAACAACAACAAACAACCGTACTGTGGGTTTAAATCTGTTTTAAAAGAAGGTTTTCTCCGCTACAAGGCATGGCCCTTCAACAATTAAAGGGAAAAAAAAAAGCTGGGGTTGAGAATGGAAATAAGAAAAGTGTTTCTAAGGTTAAGTTATAAATACAGGCAGGCTTTTACAATCTCTGTGTGTGATGAGCTTGCCTCTCCCAAACTGAGTTCTCGCAGAGGCATCTAATAATCACCTTAGAGTGGCTCCAGCAAGGACACTGTCTCTTTTCTAGGAAGAAGTAAAGATGTGGCAGGTTTTGCTATGGGGCGAGGGAGAACTTTTTAAGATATTCCCTTTGTTTCCCGCACAAATATGCCAACTAAAGACCCCTGCCTGAGAGGGGGACCGCTCTGCTGCCTCACCCACTCCCGCCAGCGAGCCCACAAAATCGTGGTAAAAGGCTGCAATAATTTTTCCCAAGCCAAGAAGATTTTTTTTTTAAATCAATGGATTATTCTTGCTCCTAAAACACATCAAGACACGTCTGCACACGCACCTCCTACCTAAAAAAGAAAGAAAAGAAAAAAGATAGATCTCTGGCTTTAAAAGGGGGGGAGGGGAAGTAACTCTCCTAAACCTAGAAAATTCTCCTATTCATATTCGGAGCTTTTTTTTTTTTTTTCCTTCTTCTTCTTCGTCTTCTTCTTCCCCGTTTGCCCTTTGAAAAGGAGTCCTGTCACTCAGAAGGGAGTTGTTTCTTCCACCTCCTCCCGTCCGCCCACCCGCCGGCCCCCCTCAGCCTCGCGGCCCGGCCCCGGCCCACCCCGCGGCCCTCCCCGCGCGCAGCTCCCCTCCAAGTGCTTTTCAAGTGAGCGCCGGGCAGAGGAGGCGCCGCCCCGGCCCCGCGGGGCCAGGCCGGTACCCTCCTCCCGGCGGAGCGCGGCCGGCGCGGCCCGCCGAGGCCCGCGCTGCCTTTTCGGTCAAGAAGCCGCAGGCTGCCACCCGGGCTGGCGGCCCCGCCCCGCGGCCGGCCCGCGCCGCGGCCCTGGGGCCCGTCACGTGCCCGCGCCCCCCGGAGCCCTTTGTGAAGCCCCGCGGTCCCCACGCGCGGCCGCGGCTGTGCGGCCGAAGGGGCGCTCCCCGCCGCCTGCCGGGCCAGCCGGCGTCCCCTCCGCTCGCGCGCACTGCCGAGGCGCCTCGGGCGGACGCCCCGCGCGCCGGGCCAAGCTAGAGTCCCGCCCCTGGGGGGGAAACGGACCCGGGCCACCCCCCGGGCTTCCAGCCCTGGCCACCAAGAGGGGTGGCGACGAGGGGCCCGGGGAGGGCGCCCCTCCGCCCGGGGTATAACCACTGCGCTGACTTCCCTCCTGCTTGCCATTCCGCCTCTCCAGTTCCTCGTCTTTTTTTTCTCTTCTCTTACCCTCTGCCAGGCTCAGAGGCTCAGTGGGTGGGAGTGTGTGTGTGTGTGTGTGTGTGTAAATGTATTTGTGTGTGTGTGTGTGCAGTTGGGTGGAAATTTCATAAGAATATGCTCTACACGTATAAACTTGCTAGGACAGGGAAGTATGCTCTTGAGTCAATGCACTGGTGGGAGAGTTTAAGCGACTTATTTGGGAGGAAATAGGGGGTCAGATTTGGTCTAAGTGGAACATCTGCAAAACATTCAAGCAGCTTATTCAACAAAGAATCTAGCCATTTATTGTAGAAATAATAAAAAGCCACTAATGATTATGGTTCCCACCCCTTCCCCCAAAAGGCCAAATCCTAATGAAATAATTCAAAGGTAGGCCTCATTTCCTAATAGTGGAATTAAACAACAACAAAAAAGAGCCCAACTCAACTTTGCAGCTCTGCCTTCTTAAGGGCCTGGGAACCTTGCTGAGAAATTAGGTAAATAAAAGGCAAGTTGGAATTTCTGCTGGGCTCAGGCTGCAGTGCCTGACTTGCACAGAGTTCTGCCTTGATACACAATTAAATTACAGTAAATTCCTCTTTAAATAATAAAATTTGGAAGACTCTTCAGGATTCGAAGATGTCTGGGGTTAACCAGCTTTTAAACCGTCAGTTTCTAAATGGCTTGTGCAATGAATAGCTACCTTGAAATCCTAAAACCATTATAAATATGCTATACATCTGGGTGCCAGTTTATCTCTCCATATTTCTTTTTAAAATGAGGAAAGCATTCATAAAAAGCTACTTGGCACACTTTATTTTAGGAAAGCAGATGTTAATTTTTTCACGTATCATTTTATGACCAAGTACATGTGTAACGTTGGAAAGCATCCAGAACGCCTCTATTATTTGCTAAATGACTGTTAGTTGAGGCATTTTATTCTCAGCCTAACCATAGTATAGGTTATATCAATAAAGTAAACATCTGTGATTTTTTTTTTAACTAGGGGAAGGGGGATATAAAGAGTTACTATAAACAAGTGGAGAAAAGAGTTTGGGTAAGAAGAGCACACCTGCGTTGCAGCAAATAGGATATTTATATAGTTCGTTGCAAAACAAAGTCCCTCCGTCGGGCACGCGGGAATATTTACATGGCGGAAGATAAAGTTGAAAGCCTTTCCTGGCGTGCCAAATGGGATTCTCCCCGTGGCCTTCTGCGTGGCGAGATAACAGGTACTGAGCGCTCCTGGCGGCGTCAGGCTCTCGGCCGCCGCGCCCCCCTCCGGGGCTCGCCAGCCGCAGGCCCCGTCTGAGGTGAGCCCGGGGCTCGGGTCTAGGAATTCCCAGGCGCCGCGGACACTTCAGCGGGGTTCCCAGCCCAGAACTGCGCGCAGGAAGCGTCCTCATTTGCCCTGCGTCGCTCGAGGACGCCGGCGCCCGGGAGAAGCCAGTGGCATGATAATTAATGGAATACAATATTTATGGGCCGATGTATTGACTCTGAGGCGAGCGCGCCGCGTAGACACTCCGTGGGGGTCTGACAAACAGGGGGCGAGTGAACAAACATAATGACCCGAGTACTTATGTCTATCCGGTTTACTCACTTAAACCCAAGGTAGGTAACATCATGATAAATATTAATATCCTCCTAGACAGCCCCGCCGTCCTCCCAAGCTCTCTTCCTGAGCGCTGCCCTTTACAAAAAGGCCAGAGAGAGGGGTTTTAACATAAAATGCTGCAAATATGAAAAATAGGTCACCAATAAAATTGGTCTCAGCATGGAGCGTAATTGCAACAAAGTGCCGCCGAGTAAAATCGAGGAGTGAGCTGGCTGAGGCGGCACAGTCGCGAACCATCTGGTGTGTATTAAAAGTGGTGCTGTAAATATTGCTGAGAGCTAATGCATTATCGGCTTCTATAAGTGCACAGGGCCTGTAAGCTTTCCATATGTTAGAATATGTAGATCGGGTGAGGGTACAGAAAGGTGTCCTATCCATCACCGGCTTCCAGGGCATTGTTTTGCCCACTCTTTGTGGAATTTTGGCCAAGAAGCGTAGGATAGTCATTCTCATTCTCTTCTCCCCACCCCTCTTTCTCCCTCTTCTCTCTGCTCGATCTTTCCCTTTTTCTCTAGTCCTTTCTCCCAGCTCCCTCCTTCCATCCCCTCCTCTCTCCCTTCTCTCCAAGGGGATAGGACAAGCATTGCTGACGTCACTTCACATCAGTAAAAGAGAGTAACTATTTCAGAGAGAGGGAGAAAAAAATTCATCTGTTTTTCATCAGTGCTAAAGTTTTGCCTTTTTAATAGAAAGGAGCTGCCCAGACTGAGTGCTCCCTCTGTTGTGAAGCTTTGGGTGGGAGTGATGGAAAGAGACTGGGAGGTGTTCATCCTGTGAGTTGAATTGTCCTGTAAGTGGTTCTGATGCTAGAATCAGCTCAAATAGATAACACTAATCAAAATAAGATGCAAAACTGATATGTTTTAGAGAAGATTTCAAATCCACACCTACTAGGCAACTTCTGCCAAGGAGGGTGGAGGGCTTCCGGCCCTCTGGCACTTCTGCTCTGAGTCCTGGAAGTTCTTCCCTTCTCTCCAGATCCTCTTTACAATTTCACCCCCCACATACCCAAACTGCCACACACAGAACAGCTAATAATTTTCCTGTTGTCACGTTACTTTTCTAGGAAAACAGAGTCCTCCTTTTCCTGATGATACCCCACATTTAAGAGTTTCCTATAATTACCCCTTCATCTCCTCTGAGTTCCCCAATATTTCTCAGCTACAAGTTTTTAGTCAAATTTGGTGCTAGGAAATTTCCTTACATTGTCCCACAGAGATCCTTTTCTCTCTCCCAATATTGTCCTTGTCTCTTTCATTCTTCTGATTTCATGTCATCCTCCCCTTTCCTTCCTTGTCTCCCCACGTCTCCCTCTTGTGCACACACAGTACAAACCCCCAGCACTTCCAGTGTGGATAAGCCAGCTGGTTATAACAACCCAAGTTCAATCAGCAAATAAATAAAACTCTTACTTTTTTTTTTTTTTTTTTTTTTTTTTTGGTCTGCCGGCTGTATTTCCCCTCTGGCCGTTGCCTCCTTTAATTATAGGAGCTATATTTCTTCCCTGGGAGACATTTGAGGGGATTTTTTAGTTGGAAACTCGTTTCTGTTGGGTTATTTGGGAGCCAGGACCAGTGAGTGAGTGGCCTGTACCCAGAGGCTTTGAGTGAAGTGCAGATTGAGACATATCGAGTTCCCTCTAAAAGGATCATTTCATGTGGGAGGTTGGACACAAAGTTTGCACTCGTGACTGGCATTCCAGTGAGAGACATGCATATTTTAAAACAACAAAGCAAGCTAGAAAGAAGGCTTAAGGGAGGGGGGAAAACTTGGAAAGAAGTTACTAAGTGACAAACATCTGTCAACATGGGATAATTTGTACACTCCAGTGTAAAACTATCTGCCTTGTTTGATGGAGTTCAAGGCACAGGATCCAGGAAAGCAAAGTGGATACATATCTATCCCTGTGAGATATGGTTAAAAGACACTTTCGCCAAAATGGGTGAAAGGTGATTAAAACTGCATGAACCAGTATAATTTTTAAAATGTTTCTTAAAATAGTGGAGACCTCTAAAATTGCTTCTTTCTGATGGTTAATACAAAATTAGATCTTATTTAATTGAACGATGTACTTTATTTAAACAAGGGAAAGTGATAAAAATAATAAGTAGTACATTTTTATAGAAAATGAAATGATTTTTATTATGAAAAACCAAAACCAAGCAAAAGAAAGAAAAGAAACAAAAAGCTCAAACAATCCTTGTTTGCTGTGTTCTAGAACTCTTTAACTAAAAGTACCAGCTTTACATGTGTATATGAGCCAAACACATAAACATCCACCTCTCTGCGTGTCAACAAGGAGAAATGGCAAAATATTTTCAGAAGATTTTCTTTCTCATTTAAATTTGGAGTTTCAACAAGCATATTACACTTTGAGAGAAAAAAGCAAAAAAGTTCTTTCTTTAGAAGGGAAGTTTTTAAAAGCAGAGTGAAGGATCAGGCAAGATCTGGGGACGCCTTTTTTTTTTTTTTTTTTTTTTTTTTTTTTTTTTTATAGCCTGAATTTCCAACAACCACATGGAAGTTCAGGCTTTAGCTTCCACTGAGAAATCTTTTCTCCTCCAGATCTGAAGACAAAAGGAGAGGAGGCCTGGTGGTGAGCGGGATATCTCTGTTAGTTGTCAGTGCAGGTCCATGGGTTAGGAATGCTAATGAGCCTCTTGGCCAGCTGAAGACTTGGTTCTCTCTCGCACACCCTGACGCTCACACACACTCGGGCTCTTGCATGCCGACTGACAAGCACACAGACAGAGCCTCGTGCACGACCCTGTCTCTCTCCTTTTTCCTCTGAGCCCAGAGATCGATCGCTGACCTCACCATTGGGCCAACGCTTTATTTATCTGGCTGCGCAATGATATTATCGGCCTTAAACGTTATATACAGCAAATGTCTTCGTAAATCAACACAATAGGATAGCCTGCAGAGACCAGCCTGGTCTGCCTTAAAGAAATCCCTTGCTATCTCTCTCTCTCTCTCTCTCTCTCTCTCTCTCTCTCTCTCTCTCTCCTTCTCCCTCGCCCCTCCCTTACAGAAACCCCTTCTCCTTTCCATTTTTACAACTGGGGATATTTTATACGCTGGACTTGGGGATTTGATCCCTTGCTTTCAGGTTGGTTGGAGGAGGCCTTAGCAGACTAGGGGATGGATAGACACCATTATCCACCCATCACTGTGATCTCCATCAGGGGTTCCCTTGTCAGCCTGATCCAACTGCCTACACTTACTCTATTCACATGATCCGGATTTTTTCAAAATTAGGGTAAAAGAGAAGGCGAGGGGTGGGAAATCGAGTGTGCAACCTTGCACCGTGTTAATTGTTTTCTTTCCTCTCAATTACATTCATAAACCTCTTTTCTGCATTGCATGTTATTTCTTTGTGCTCTAAAATTGAAACCACGTGCAGCATTCTCCCCTTCCCACACAATAAATGCTCTGCCCCCTCCCCCAACTCATCACACAACTATTTACATCTTGGTTACTCACTGGCGCTCGGGGCCCCAGAGAAGAAATTGGCCCCATGGGATTAGGTGAGGCTTTGTGAAAGCATCTCTCAAATCCTTATCTCGGGCCCCCAGCTCGGAGAGTCTCCTGGGTTCCGCTCTCGGGCCTCCCTACCCAAACGCTCCTGGCACAGGTGGTTGCGGCTTACTCTGGGCGAGCTGGCAGGGAGGACATCCGGAGAGAAAGGCAGCTTCGCTGGGGCCTGCCGGGCCACCGCTGCCAGCCCCGGACCTGGCCCGCGGGTGGACGGGGGTCAACGACGGCCGCGAGGGCGCCTGTGCTGCCCCCGGGCGCGGCAGGTCCTGCGCAGGGAGCGGCCTCTTCCTGGGGAGCAGTGCGGCCCCAGGTCCTCCCAGGCGGAGAAGTGCCCCCCCACATGCACACGCACATACGCACACACATACTGGGCCGCCGGGCAGGTATCCAGACACATCATATAAAAAACAGAGGCATTTCTGGCTGGATTTTTTTTCCGGACAGCCCTCGTACAGGAATAAATAAATAAATAAACAAACAAACTCTAAAGGGGGAGGGGGAGCGGGAAAATGGATTCGCTGACAAGGAGAGATAATAAATGAGAGTCGCTTTCAGATAGATATCTCAGACGTGAAATTGCGCCCAGCTGGTTGTGTAAGCAAACAAATAGTTTCATGTTAGGAACTCTCAACTTGTGGCTTGATGAATAGAACACGACAGAGGTAAATGGGTCTTTAACTCATTTAGGAATACAACTCTTTGGCTTTCCAAGTAAAAGGCCCAGCGACGCCACGGATCCCGAGCAGGCCCTCTAACAAGAGTTTTATTAGTTCCCACGTGTGTTTCCCTGCAGACCCTCCCCGCGCCCCTTCCTGGTTTTCCCTTTGAGAAGGCGTCCAGGTGCTTTGTTCTGAGATTGAGGAACTTAACGGGAGGTCATTCTGCCACTGTAGGGGATGCAGGGACTGCCCAGGAGCGCAGGGGGACAGGAAAGAGGTTTTGTGGCTTTTTTTTTCTTCTAAATAAACTTTTTGCACGCTCTAAGCAGACGAGCTCAGGTGGGTTCCCAGGGACCCTTGAGTGCACAGCTGGGAGGTGGGGAGTCCCGGAGCCCAGTGACCGAGACCCCTTGCGGCCGCCCGAGACCGCGAGCCCGAACCGCCGCGAGGTGCCGAGTCTGGGAAGCCCAGGGCTGTTTGCTCGGCCGGGAGCGGTGCCCAGAGCCACTCCCGGGCTTCCGCCTGCCAGCTGGGGCGTGGAGGGCGGGAGCAAAGGTCAGACTCTCGCTCCCTCGCGCCAGTCCCTGTCCCTGGCGGCGCACCAGACGCGGTCCCACTCCCTAGAGATTCCCGGAGGAGAGCACGTCCCGAGAGGGCCTTTTTGATGTTTTCAGCAAAGCTTGTGGCGAACGCAGTTTAAACCGACTTCAAAGCCCTCGAAGTTCTAGTGGCCCAGCAAGTGTTTGGGCTGGAAAAGGGAACGTTTGACTTTCATATGTCACAGGTAATTCCGAAAGGGACGTCACCTTGTGTGGGCCGCTCTCCGACTGTTCACAGGTATTTCCTCTATCCCCGGGGATCCGGTCGGTCCTGCCCAGCCCTGTCAGCCCCCCAGCCCTCCTCTCCCGACTCCCAAGGGCTGCGAGGGCCTGGCGGGCAGCGGTGAGTCTGCGCTCCCCAACATGACCCGCAGGCCCTCACCTGCCCGCGGGCTCACACCCGGGGTGACTGCTCCCCCTGGCGCTTGGCTCCAAGGCCGGCTCACTGCTCAGGGGCCACCCAGGCAGACTCCCACCTGCTCCACCTTGCCTCCTGCCCAGTGGCTCCCAAGGTCCGAGGAGGCACAGAACACTGAGTGGGGGCAGCCCGGCCATTACTGGGGCCGCCCCTCGGCATTGCGAGGAGGCTCCGGGCCGCGGCTCCGGGCCTGCCCAGCGGGGCAGCCTTAGATCGCCAAGAGCAGGAAGGCGCTTCCTGGTGGTACGAAGGTTCGGCCCGTGGTTTAGATGCCGGGGTCTCAGCTCCTAAACCTCGGCGCGGGCAGATTCAGGGGGTGCTGCCTTCTCCGAGTGAAATAATCGGGACGCAAGGCAGCCTCGAAGTCCCTGGGAGGCTCTGTCTGTCTGGTTGAGGCGCACAGAGACCTCCGACGACGACTGTCTCTCGGTGTGCAATGCAGGCGGGGCTACCGAGGCAGCAGAGGAGAGACCCGCTGCGCAGGCCCCAGGCGGCCGCCCTCCGAGCCCGGGAGCAGAGCATCTCCAGCTCCTCCCTTCCACTCAGTCTCGGGGGCTCCTGGTTCGCAGACTAAGCCTGTGAGGAAGGCCGGAAGGCCTCAGGGAGGCCTGCTTCTCCTCCTGTTCTGGTTGGCACAGGGTTTGGGCCCAGGCTTAGGAAGGCCATTGGGCAGCGCTCCGGAGCCCTGTCCAGGAAGCGCGGAGTTAGCACTGTCACCTCTGAACGCTGGAGCAAGTGCCACTCCATCCCAGGCCTGAGTTTCTGGGCCAGTCCCCACACGGGGCGCCTTGTGCTTGGGCCTCCATTTGAAGTTAATTAAAAAATACGTTTCCGACCTACGAAAATGTTTATCTGTTTTCATCAGAAGGATCACACTTAATGAATATATTTACATCTCATTGCAAGAAAGATTGGTGAGCACTTGGCCACAGCCGGGCTTGGAGCCCCCTCTGCACCCCACTGCACCAACCCCACCCAATCCCCCTGCCCTACCATCAGGCAGCCTGGGAGGGTGTCCTGAGACTTCCTGGGTGGCAATCAGTAGTTAAATATGAGGTCACCCCGTGACCTCTTGCCTTCGGTGCTCAGCCTGCTGGTGAGTTAGTCTAGGCCCAAAGACAGCGCTCCTGGGTGTGGTGTAAAGGATGAGGCCAATTACAGAGGGGGACACAGCAGATGGCAGGAGGGCCCTGGCGTCTGAGGGGCTCCACACCCCACATACCCTACAGGCCCGCAGGGTTGAGGTCAGCCTCCAGGAAGGCCAGCTACACATAGCGGACCTGCAAAGGCTTTCCGGCAGGAACATGGTATCGCCTGGGCTGTGCTGCACCCACAATATCATAACTTCAAGCTGGGTGGAGTGTAAGGGATTGTGAATGCAATTTCTAAAGAGGTTAGGGTGGGGTGGGGTGGGGACCTGGAAACTTCTAGACAGCACAATAAAAGCAAAACTTGGCCAATGACTACTGAAAGTGGAGCTTTTTGCTTCAACTGGGCCTGTTTGGGGCTGGGGGAGAGGGGGGAGGTAAGAGGTGTTATTTTAAAAGATCTGGCTTTATTAATACATTAAGAAAAAAGCTCCCTTGGCAGTATGTGTTCTTGCAGCGCCGACTGTGATCCTATAAAACATTCATGCTCAGAAAGCTGTTACAGAGAGCAGCACCCGCCCCACACAAGCACACCCAAGGAGAGGCCTGGGGGGAGGTTTCTACACGAAGGGCCACTGGGGCCCACACACGGCTTCTGGAAAAAGCCCGCTCCAGACCAGTTCCTGGACTCTTGGTCCCAGGTCCATGCCCTTGAGTACCACAGCGGGGGCCTTTCCTTGACCCAACAGACCTCCAGGGCCCTCGGGGTAACCTCTATCGCAGCGAACGGAGAGAAGGGCAAACCACAGCCACCTCTTCAGCGGACCATAGAGGGAGCAAAGCCAGGGTTCCCAGCTCTGAGGCCCCAACTGTCTCTCCCAGAGCTGGGGAGAGGCCGGACCCTCCAGTCCCAGGCAGAAGACGCAGAGGCGTGTGAGACGCCCTCTCCCTCCCTTGACTCCCACCTCTAGTGCTCCTGGCCCCTACAGACGGGCACGTGCCCATCCGCAGTCGCTGAAGCGGGCCCTGAGACCGGGCCGCCCCAGCTGGCGGCTAGCCACCCACCTCCTCCGAAGTCCCCTGGGGTGCTGCTGGCGACCAAGGCTCCCTGCTCTCCCTGACCATTGTGCCCCACACAGAGGCTGACCCTCCAAATGGACAAAACCAAGGCAGCAGCTTGGTTTTAGGGAATACATCTAGCCAACCTGGTAACAGACCTTAACAATTCTCCCCTCTTAACCCCCTCATTCTAATAATAATTGGAGTGGAAATTTATTGGAGGGTACTCTTGCACGGATGACATCTGTCAAGCAACCAGACACGTGGGTTTTGCTAAATTCTTTTATTTTTGTTTAAATTTTCACTTCGATTTTAATTCTTGAAGAACAGCCTCGACAACATATATCGCACTCATTATAAGAAGCAAAGGGTTATATCAAAAATTATTAGTATAGAATCACAGGAAATCTGGTTTGGAACCAGAAAAAAATACAAAACAGATATAGATACATAGACACAGGACAATTTTTTATAATTATTTGGAAAATGTTATTTCCCCCTAATTCTTGTTTCCTTTTTTATGTGCATACGATGTTTAAATTTTACAAAAAATGAAAATAAAGACTAGTATCTTACAAAATGAATAACAATGTTTGGGGTGTGTGTGTGTGTGTGTGTGTGTGTGTGTGTGTTTCTACATAGGATTCAGTCCACTTCCACATGTGTTGTTTTCTGTACAGAATATATCCACATCCGTCCGCAATAAATCCTGGAAGGTCCATTACTTTCCTTCTGTTTTATTAAAATTCTCATGATCCTCTCTTCCAAAGATTTCCTTTTCCTCACCAGACACAAGGTCTTTTTTCTTTCCTTTCCAATGTGTTCACAGATCTGATCCCAAAAGAGTCTCTTTTTCTCCTGGTTTGCAGCTCGGGTTGCATTCTGCAGGGTGGGCTGCTCCTGCTGACTGGGCCCTCCTCCCCGCTGCCCAGCCCGCCCAGCCCACTGCACCCTGCATCAGCCGACGGGTGTCCCCCAGGCTCTGGAGTCCTTGGTCCCTGCTGGTCCTCTGAGTCTCTAGGGAAGTGGGGGCAGGTGGGGCGTGCCCAAGGTCTAGGAGCACTGGATGGACATGTAAGGCCAGTTGAAGCTGCTTCCAGATAGTAACATATCACGGATGAGAGTTTCGATGGGGGTTTTACCTACCAAACGCACGAAGAACAGCTGCTCGATGACCGAGGAGGACACGGTGCGCAGCGAGGGCAGTCGCAGGAGCAGTTTGCCGAAGCGACTGGGCTGGTTGGGGTACTGGCTCCTCACGTACTCCTCCAGGGCGCATTGTGACTTCTCCTGCAGGCTTTCAATGTGGGCAGCATCCGACAGGCCACAGGCGTCTGCCGGAGCAGCCACAGGAAGGAGAGACAAGGGGAGGGGGGCACATGGTTATGGCAGCGAACAGCAAAGGCACAAACAACAAGCCATTAACATTTTTTCAAGGAGGAAGGGGAGGAAAATAGAAGGAAAAAGAAAAGGAATCCACCCCTCCATGGCTCCTCACTCCTTCTTCACCATTCCTTTCCCCCAGCACCCAATACAAATAAAATAAATCAAATCCCCATCAAGCCTAGGGGAGTGGGATGGAGAGAGAAACACACACGCAGAGGCAGCAAGCTCTCCAGTCCCTTTGTTTTTCTTCTTTCACCTTTGGATTAAATAATGTACGATGCTGGAGCCATGTTTGCTGTGCATAGCAACCTGTCCTCTGCCTGCAGGGGAGCATCCTTCCACTGTGCTCATTAAAGGGAGGACTTTTGCCCCCTTTTGCCTCTGATTTTGGGGTGTTCAGGAGCCCTGAAGAAATATGCAGCCTGGAGGCAGTTCTTGAAAGCTTCTCGGAATCCCCCTCTCAAACCCAAATGGCCCTAACCAGAAACCTCAAGGAGAACCTAGATTGAGGAGTGAACAAACACATGGGAGGGGGTAAGGGATCCTGGTCTGGCAGTGCCTGGAATCGGATCAAGCCCATGCTTTAGCAATATAGAATGTGAGATCCACTATCTATGCAAGCAAGAACTCTGCAGCAATCCGTAGTGAGGATGTACACTTCTATCTGTGCCTTAGATCAAGTAATTGAAAATTGGTCACATCTCTGTAAGCTGTATAATAATCAGGAGGAATATGGCTCTGTTACTTCAGGCTGCAAAAAGGAGACCTCTTCAGCGATCAGACACAAAGCTGGGCCAAAGGCAGCTGCTGTTGCTGCTTCAGAACTTGGAGGTGGGGAGTTGAGGGGGGATTTGGGGAGACAGGCTTCCTTTGGCAGGACCAAAGGGGGGCAAAGGTATACTTCGATACAATGAGAGCATCTCAAACCCTATGTGTTTACCTCACATCCATCACAGCTCCTCTTGGTGTCCTAAAAATATGTCAAGACAGCCATTTATACTATATCAACTAACTAGAGGCAGGCAAATAGAGGAGACAGTGGCATCAGAAAAATGCAGTGAAGCCTTGCCCTCCTAGTTCAAACACCTGTGTTGTTTCTTATATTAATAATAAATATTTAAAAAACAGGAAGATCACAGCGGAGCCCTTAGCCAGTCAGGAGGTTGACTAGAGATCAAAGGCAGAGTTTGCTAATATATAGATCTGGGAAGAAATTCATGCATAGTAATGCCCTTAAAAGGACATTATATAATTGTGAATGGGCAAGTGTGACCCTAGGAAGACACAGCAAATGATTCAAAGTGAAATCTGTGTTGGCTGAATTTCTGAGCTTTATGTCTTTATACTTCAAGAACTGGGGTTTACAAAGCATTCTAACACCTTCATCTACAAGGCTATGGCCTTGAGCAAAAATACAAATAAAACTAGTGATAACTCAAGAACTTCTGAGGCAAGTCTCCTTTGACCCCAGATGCAGACTGGGTTCCTCTCAGATGTCTAATTACTCCAGCCAGCTGCTTGGGTGCATCTGCACTGGCCTGACTTGGGAAGCAGGGAGGTTTTATGGCTAACAGGGCGAGGGCAGGAGCACTCTGGGGCTTTGCTGCTTGGAGAGGGGACCCTGAGGTCTGCCCTTGGCTCTGCGTGCTAACCTGGGTCTGCTGAATGGCCACCATGCAGACTCATATTTACATATATCTTGCTTTACATGCATTATCTGCCCATTATGCCACAGGATCCCTTTCAGCCTCAGACAATGCAAAACGAAAAGGACCCACTGACACCCCAGCAGACTCTTTTAAAGACCCATATGGCGTCCCCTCAGGTCCGTAAAATATTTATCTGATATTTACAATTAGGGCCCTCCAACTACAAAGTCACTAGCTAGACCACTCCAAGGGAGAGAAGCCCAGAGAAGGCGTGCTTGGGCCCTATGCTGGCTGCTTCGATTTCTTTCCTCCTTTGAAGGCAGCATGCCTTTAGCTGGGCTTGGCTGCCAGGTGCCAGCCCGCCAGCCCTATGGCCTCCCTCCAGCAGAAGCCCTGGTTTGGGCCTGGCTTCCCACTCCAGATAGCCAATCCCACTCTGGATATTCCTGCACCAGGATTCTCCCGACTATGGACAGACAGTATGAGCTCTTAGATCGATTAGGTGGTTGTGGTAGTAAAGCTAGGTGAGCAGTGGGCAATAATGCAGTTCATATTTATACTTCATGAGTTATATATACCCCAGATAAGAAAAGGAAGCAGAATGTGCACAATACATGTCTCGCCTTTTATATGGTAGTGTCAATGTGGGAACCCTCAATATTTCTTCTACAGTATATAAAAAAGAAATTATGTAAATAAATAACCATTACTGTTCAGGCCCTCCCGGCTTAGCCTTTGTAATGCAGAGAATGTATTTCATGTTGTGCATTCAGAAGAGTTTAGTGTTCAGGAAATATAGATGTAATCAGCTGCCATAACTAGAAATCAAAGTTATTATTGTACTGAAAATAGATTTATTGTATTTATGTTAACTAGATGGGTCCTTTCAGGGAAGGTCTCATTTATTTGAGGGAATATTTAGGTGTATGAATTAATGAATTTTTTTAAAAAAGTAAGTCAGGTCATGACCTAGTCCTTGGATGCTGTCCAGAATATTAAGGATTAAGCATACCATCCGGAGGCCAAATGTGAAAACCACCACAGGGAACCCCCGTGCCAGCTTCAAATACTTAGCTGGAGCAAACCTCATTGGACAATATGTCTAAAACTGTCTTTTCCATCATTCAAAGTTTGCTCAAAAGTTGGATGACTTTGAGAAGGCTTCCCATGAATTCCCTTCTGGCTAGCAATCAAAACAAGTTTAGTCAAAAGTGGAAATGTGTTGTATGCAGGAGGGGGGTGAATTACTACTGACAGCTCTATTTCCATTTTCAGATATTCTGCCTGCAGTTTTCCAACAAAATAATGTTATTGTTCACGTCTCAGCCTCCCTTACACCTTGAAGTTTAAGAAACTTCTTTGGGGAAACTTTTTTGTTTTTAAGTAACAATTTTCACAGAGGATGAAAAGTTGAGAGAAATGCTAAATAATTCCACAGTCTTCCTGCAGCCTGCACAGTCCTTGCCTCTCATTGGGAAAGGGCATGAGATCAGAAAAGTCAAGGGGGTTCAAAGAACCTGAGGGAGGACAAGGAAAAGGCAGGGGGAACCTTTCTTGAGAAGACCTCTGTCCAGCTCCAAGTCACACTTTTGCTTTAAAACACCTCACTGGGTGAGATTTTAAAACCTCAGCTTCCCGGACGCTGGCTGGCTTCCTGATTAATTTGGCGAGAGAGCGGGTTAGTGCGGAGCCAGCCAGGCCCCAGGCCTGCCAGAGCTAAGGCAGCCTGGTCACTGCTTCCCAGGCTCTTTGTCACTTTTGAAAAACACGTTTCCATCAAGAAGACTTATTAAGATAAAATGCATTCCAACACCGAGCAGGCTATTCAATAAATCTTCCATTTGTTTTAAGGTTCTCACTTTATCCTCTTGCAAAGAATAACTCCCTCTCCCACTAGCAGACCTGCATTTGCACTGAAAGTAAAAGGGGGGCAGTCCAAGTCCACGGCTCTGGCCACCCTGCATACAAATGAGATGCTCCTGTCTAAATAAATTATCTGCTGTTCAGATCGATATTAATACTACATTTGCTACATTACAATATTGTGCAAATTTAAGAGTCATTTTAATACAATGTAAATACGATTCTTCACGCATGAAAGCCAAGAAATATTGATAGATTATACCACAGCTTACTGTTCAACAAGGCCTTGGGAAAGGGGTTTTGCCATCTCTGCTCAAGAATGGTTTTAATTTGGCCTTTGGATGTCCTGGGTCTAGGACAGATTTATTACGATAGTTTATTTGTTCTCTGAATGGAGGAATTAAAAACAATAGTGCCAATAATGGAGGTAACTGCAGCTAACCCTCCTCACAGTGGGCAAGGCCCGAGACCCAGTCTGAGCAGCTCTGTTCCCCACCAGCGTCCCTTCTGGCTTTGTTTATATTTCCCCCCATTACCTTCTGTCCGGGGTGTTTATATGTTTCCCTCTTGCAGGTTACAATAATAAAAAAAGGCGGGCAGTGTTCTCAGAGGCTCAGACCAGAGCCTTCAAAGGC
Organism: Lyroderma lyra; assembly: GCA_004026885.1. Classification (NCBI taxonomy): domain Eukaryota; kingdom Metazoa; phylum Chordata; class Mammalia; order Chiroptera; family Megadermatidae; genus Lyroderma; species Lyroderma lyra. Next base: position 7,329 of record PVJL010006849.1, on the reverse strand, counting down.
AACGTTAATACACTTTCCTGGAAGTTAATTTGAACCATCTATCATAAGAGAAATTGTTAACATGCATGTTACCACCGCCTACATTTAATTTGATATTTTTAAGGCACTCCGTTAAATTTCCAGCGTTCATGTGTTTTGCATGGCTCTGAGATTTATCTCCGGGGCGGGAATCCTCCCATACTTTCGGGTTCTGCAATATTGCTTTTGTTTTTTATCTTTCTTGTTTAGATCGAATCCGTTTTTTACGACCCTCAATAACCTCGGCAACTGCAAACATGAATGGTTTCCGATAAGGGGAAATCAGGCAGCAATAAAGCGGGATTATATATGATTTATTTGCGCGTATTCTTCGCTTTCCACCCCTCTCTCTGTGTGTCTCTGTGTCGGGGAAACTCATCCAGGGAGCGTGCCACACAGAGGAGAAAGCCACGTTCCCACGTCCTCGTCCTCCCCCGGAACGCTGAGCTCTGGCACACACACGCGCGCCGCACACACGCGCAGCCAGACGGAGCCACGGCACCGCCTCCCCCGGCCAGACACGCGCCCGCCGCCGCCGCGGCCCCGCGCGGGGGTCCAGGCCGCCAGGCCAGGCCGCCCGCCGCCTGCGTCCGCGCCGCCCCAGCTCCCGCACCGCCGCAATCCCAAGATGGCAGCGGCGCCGCCGGCCGCGTCCTGGTGCGGGGACCGCAGGTCCCAGCCAGGCCCGAGGCCGGCGAGGGCCAAGCGCGGTGGCGGCGCAAGAGGCCGGGCCGAGCGGAATGGAGCCGGAGGTGGCTTTCGGCGTGGCCTGCGCTCCCAGCGACAACAGCCTCACCTGACGTGAACAGCACGATGGCTTTGAGGCAGCTGTACTCGGCCGAATCGACGTGCAGCGCCTTGAGCTTCTCCACCTGCTCCTGGAAGATGCGGATGTGGTCCATGAAGGCCACGACGCGGTCGGCGGACATGGGCGAGGCGTGCAGGCCGGCGGCGGCCAGCAGCGGCGCCACGTGCAGTGGCATGGAGCACTGGGCCGCGTTGAGCACGAACAGCTCGCTCCAGGTGAGGCGTAGCAGGGACACCTGGTCGGTGATCTGCAGATCCGGGAAGAAGGGGATGTTGCGGGCCCACTCGACGGCGCTGAAGAGCAGGCGCGCGGCCAGCTCGCAGATGTTCTCGATGCCCATGATGTTGTTGGGCTGCATGCATTGGCTGCCGTAGCGCGACGTGGGGTAGGGCTCCGCGCGCAGCAGCAGCGAGATGTAGCCGGACAGGTAACAGTGGCCGTTGAGGGGGTCCCCGTTGGTGAGTGCGTACTGGCCTGGATTGGGTTGGGTTGGAGGCATTCTTCCTCGCTGAACCGCTGACAAAAAGAAAGAGAGAAAAGAGGCAATGTGCATCCAGGGAGCTTGCGAACCTCGCCGCGCCGCAGAGCACCCGACACAATGCGGAGGCTCATCCCCCAGCCACACGCGCCCCGCTCGTCTTCTCTCGCTCTAGCTCTCACAGCCTGCACCGGGAAGAAATCTGGGGTGAAGCTCTCCAGCTCCGCGGGTCGAAATGCCCAGCTATCGCCTGCGCACCTGGCCACCTCAGCCCTACCAGAACTAGGCCTGACTTCAGGGCCCCCAGCCCGGCAAGGCTAAGAAAGTACCACCCAACCCCTCCTCCACCAAGGAGTAACACACAGATAGAAAAAATATCCCACTCACCCCTCCAGAATGAAACAAATTAGGGTAAAAAAACACCCAGGAGAAACCAGAGAAAGGTTGTGGTTCTAGGCAAATGCCTAGCTGTCTCTCCATCTGCAGGCAAGCAAGCAAGCAACGTTTTGCTCAAAATGTTTCCATATTCTCTAAAAATGCTATAGAATTATCCTTAAAATACATACATTACATACCTCACTAACTTTTCGAGAGAAAACAAGTATCCTGCACCCCTCCCCTGTCCCTTCCTCCCCATCACCCCACACCAAGTTCTCACTGTTAAAAGCAACAGAAAATTGAAAAAATTCAAGAAAAAGTTGAACTTACAGTAGCCAAACATTATTGAAAAAAGTGGGAAATATAATTAATGTCTGTCCTGCGCGGTGCCACTGCAACCTGCAGCCAGCTTTTGCCCAGTGAATGCACGAGCTTGCAACTGCAAAAACACTGGATTCATTAACCATCTGAATGCAAAACGTAAGCATGCTTTGAGTTCTTAAAGCTGACCAAAGTTTTTTTTTTTTTAATGTGTATGTTTTACTTCAACAGTGCCAGCGTTTTAAATTGCCATGTAAACAAAGACAACTTTAGGTAAAGTTAGGGGTACTGAACTCTCCCCCCAACAAATTAATATAGATATGTCCATGTACACGTAGCTGTCTAGTTTCAGGTTGTGCACTATTTTCTTAAGTTTGCTTTGATTCTAATTTTAATGTAAGCCCCAATGCAATTTAGGCTCTTGAAACATAATGACTGGAATACTTTTTTCTAATTATAGTTTTGAACTTGGCAGTTATTTTTCAATTAAATGAGAGCACAATTCAAAGTTTTTTTTTTTTTTAGATGCCTACAAAATCTCCCTGGAGCTAGAAATGAAGTTGTCATATTTGCCTGCTCTTTGAGATCTGAAGGAATTCAATTTCTTTTCTTGTGGCATATAAAATATAATTTTAAAGTCAATTACAAGAAGGAGTAATCTACATTCTGCAAAATTGACTGGTTCACTAATTTGACTATAAGACATCTTTAATGATTGTCAGGAGATAAACTTTAACTGTAAACGGCTAAATATATTTATAAAAAAAGTGCTGCATCTCTTGCCACATGAACATGAAGCACATCTAAATACATCAAAAGTTGTGTTAAAAGAAACCAAACCCATACAACACAGGGATTAAATGATGTGGAAGATCATGCCAGCTGCAGTCTATGCATTACAGCCAAATCAGAAGGATCGGTAAATGCCGTTGTAAATTGTAATTTGTATGCAGTATTTAAGCAGAGGGTGGAGTTTGATGAAGAAATAAAAACGAGTATCATGCTTTTAAAAAAATGACACAACTATGAAAGCAGGTTCAGTCACAAACTTTCCTTTCAAAGTAGAGGGGTGAAAACAAGGCCACAGCTTTGGAGGAGGCGGCCCTAGCTCCGTGAAGAGGAGAGGGAACCAGTGAACAGGCCAGAAGCCCCCCTGCCCCCCTAATTAGACCTACAAGTGCAATAAATCTCACTCCTCTTTTTCCAAGCTAAGCTTCCAAAAGGATGATGCAGCAATGAATCTACGGTTCAGGGTACTCCAGTCCCCAGCCCTCCCCCATTTTAAATAAAGGGAACTGAAGAGGTGGAGGGGAAAGTGGAATGCAAAAACAGAGAAACAGAGTTTTCGGGGGGAAGTAAGCACCCCTCCCCAAGTTCATGCCAGCACAGCCCAAGCATTCTCACGCATACGCGGGAAAGAGACACACATCGAGCACGTATATCCAAGACAGAGGAAGGAAGGGAATTTTAAGCCACAGCTCACGATCCCAGGGAGGCAATCCTGAGCAGGCAGCGGGCGGGGTGGAGGAGCCAGGGAGAGGAGCGCAGGCCGGGAGGGGGAGGCAGCGGCAGCGAGCAGGGGAAGGGGGGGACGCTGGGGGAGGAAGGCAGTGGGGACAGGGGAAGCTGGGACGGGCCGGGACTGCAGGAGCCCCAGCCCCATAACAGCAGCTACCCCTGTAAGAGAAAAAGAGGGCCGGGTAGGCGGGCGAGGCTCAGGGAGAGAAGCAGAGAAGAAATATTCACCTTCCCGCCTCATGCCCACTTTGAGGCACTTCTTGAGGCGGCAGTATTGGCACTGGTTGCGGTGGTGCTGGTCGATGGGACAGTTCCTGTTGGCACGGCATGTGTAAGTTAAGTTCCTGCGGACGCTCCTCTTGAAGAAACTTTTGCAGCCCTCGCAGGTGAATTGGCCGTAGTGCTTGCCGCTCGACTTGTCCCCGCACACCACGCATTCGATGTGCTGCTGACTCTGGCCCGAGCCAGGCGGGCCCTGGCCCTTATCCCCTGCCGTGCCGGGGGTGGCGGGCGCTCCGGGCTGGCCCGGGGTCTGCGGCGTGTGAGGTGCGCCTGAGCCCGCCTGCTGCTGCTGCTCGCCGGCGCCGCCGCCGCCGCCGCGGGCCGCCTGCGCTGCGGGGTTGGGGCCGCCGGGGTTGCCCCCGGCCACGTCGTCCTGCGGATCTCGCCAGCTGCTAACTACCATTGCCATATCTTTGGGCCCGGGGAGCGCTGGGGGGAGCCGAGCTGCTCGCCGAGGGCCGCGGGGCGCGCGGGCGCGCTGGGAGGGGAAAGGGAAGGGGAAGGGGGGAGGGGGAGGGGGCGGGGGGCCCGCCGGGCGCCCCGGGGTCGCAGGAGCCGAGCCCGAGCCGGGCACCGGCCTCTGCCTCCGCCGCCGCCGCTGCCGCCGCCGCTGCCGCTGCTACTGCCTGGGCCGCCCCGCTGCTGCTGCGCGCCCGCCCGCCCTGCTGGCGTTTTGTTGTGGTTCCTGCTGTTTTCTTTCTCTCTTTTTGCAGCCCCCCCAGGCTCTCAGACTCCCCCCAACACCCCTGCTCCCCTCACCCGCTCCCCCCCGCGCTCCGATCCTGGGGGGGCCACGCTCTCCTTCCCCCCCTCCCCACCCCCCCCGGAGAACAAGCTTCCTTCTTTCGCTCTTTTCTTCTTCCCCAAGTTGCAAAATCAGAAATGGCACAGGCGGCAGCCGGGAGCGGCGCGGGGCGCAGCGCCGGGGGCGGCGGGCATGGGCCACGGCGCGCGCACACACTCGCCCTCCGCCTTGCCCGCACCCCCGCACACACACACACTCGCACACACACTCTCTCACCCGCGCCGGGCGCCCGCCCGCCCGCCGGCCGCTCGGGCTACGCGCGGAGCGCAGGCTGAGCCGACATAGAGGAAGCCGGTGAGGGCGGCAGCGGCGGCGGCGGCGGCGGCGGCGGAGGAGGAGGAGGAGGAGGAGGAGGTCGCGGCTGCAGGCGCCGCTGGAGCCGCTGCCTCAGCTGCAGCGGCGAGCGCCGCTGGAGGAGCCGGGACCCTGGCCGGAGTCCGAGCTGGAGTCGGGGCCGCAGCCGGAGCGCGAGCCCGAGTCAGGGCTGCCCGCGCCGCCGCCGCTGTCCCGGCGGGAGCCCTCGCTGGGCTCGGGATTGAGAAGAGCGCGGTGAGCCGAGCGGGGCGCGGGGCGAGGCTGCTGGCAGTGATCAGGGAGCGCTGGTGTCGGGGGGCCAGGTCCAGGGCCGGACGCAGCCAGCCATTCAGGAAGGCAACGCTGGAGAGCGGGAGGCAGCGGGCGAGGAGGATCACACACTTTGCTCTTTTTGTTGTGCGGGTGGCGCCGGGCTCTCGCTGCCTTCTTCTGTCGGGAGGTGATGGAAGGGGAGAAAAATACGAGATAATTCACGCCGGCGATGAATTCACAGCGAAATAAAAAAAAATAAAAATCAGAAGAAAAAGAATTGGAAAAAAATTAAAAAGCGAGAGAGACATCCAAAGTAGGTCGAATAAATAATGCTCTTCTTTTTCTCTTTCTTGCTCCTTCTTCTGCTTCTTCTGCTATAACACACAGAGCTAGTTAAAAAAACCCTGGAGATCGCCCAAAAATGTTCTTTTTTTAGTATTTTAAATAAGTGCTCTTCAACCGGGAACCAACACCCTCCCTCCAAAAAAAATCATATATGTATAAAATAACGATAAGAAGAATACGAAGGGGGTGCCTCCTCCTCCTTTTTTTTTTCTTTCAAGTTTAGCCCTCTCTCTTCTGCAGGAATGGAGTAAAAGAGACAAGGAGGAGAGAGAAAAGGAGAGATAGAGGAAGAATACGGGGGAAACAACTAATAGAATATGTAAGAAAAGAGAAAGGGGAGAGAAGAGAGTGAGGGAGAGAAGAGAGATTGAGAGATTGAGGGAGAGAGAGAGCGAGAGGGGGAGAGAGAGAGAGAGAGAAGAGAGAGAGAGAGAGAAGAGAGAGAGAGAGAGGCAGAGGAGGAGGAGGAGAAGGAGGAGGAGGAGGAGGAGGAGGAGGAGAGAGAGAAGAGAGAGAGGAGAGAAGAGAGAGACCCCAAAATTGAATGCGTTTAAACGGGAGGACTCGCAGAGCAATGTTTCCGAAAGGGGGATCTGCGCGAATGTCTGTATATAGTGAACTTTGACACTACTATTGAAACTGACACGTTTCTATGGAGATCGCTGCCTTATATGGAGCTCGTGTCAAGGAGCCAGGAGAAGGGCTGCTGGCAACTGATAATCAAAGGCGACTGACTGGTCAGAGCCCTGAATGGGGGTGGGGGGGGGGAGAGAAAATGGGAGGCTAAGGTTAGCCAAGCCTCCCGCACGCCATTGGTTGGAGAGCCCCTCCCCCTCCTCTTTTTCTTTCTTTCTTTTTTTCCCCCTCCCTCTTAGCTACCTACTGACGGGGATGGCAGGGGAGGAGGAGAGAAAGTGAGGGAGGGGGGTTCGCTTCTGACAAGCGCAATTTACATTGAGATCGCCCTGCGCTGCTATTTACTCTGAGACCTGATTAGTATGGGTCGTCTATGGTCACACACACACACACACACACACGCACACGCACACGCACACACACACGAATACCAGAGGGGGAAGGGATGGCGAGGGGGAGAATGCCTTGCAATATGCAAAAAAGAATTAGAAGGAAATTATTTTGATTTCCTCTGAAAACTTTTTAAAATTAGGTGTTATGAGCGTGAAAAGAGCGTCATTGAAAACGTTAGGAATTTTTTTAATGGGAATTTAACTCTCACCATTTTAATGATTCGTGAAATACACTGGGTTTGGATTGTTTTCTTCTATATAAGCATAATCCAAGTGTGGAGTGTGCTCATTTTACATCCTTTTAAGAAACGAGGTGAGGACTCCCTATATTTTAGTCCTAAGTATATCTTGGTTTTAAAGGTTTAGTTATGATAAAACACAGTCCTGGAATTTGCAGCTATTGCCACGAAATCAATCCAAATTCAACGGTTCCTATTGATCCCAGAAATGATTTTTAAAATAAACTTTCCAATCACTCTGATTTTTCTTTCTTCTTTCTTTCTTTCCTCCTTTGGTACCCCCAGGCTGTCCCAAACTCCAAACAGCGTTTTAATAACTATTAAGAAAACAGTAGTAAGTCCTCATATTGTTGGGGTGGGGTAGTTTATCCAAGTCAGAGTCCCAGGAAAAGAGAAAAGGGGCGAGAGAACAGGGAGGGAAGTAGATGGGAGATAGGGAGAGGTGGGAGAGAGGGTGAAGGGAGAAGGGGAGAGACACGGGAGGGCGGAAGTAAGAAAGGAAGGGAGGGAGGGAGGGGGAGAGGGAAGAGAGAGAGGACAGG